>PVIU01008439.1:68253-83360 GCA_004026605.1 Ondatra zibethicus
GACCCCCCCCCCCCCCCGCCCAATACACAAACAGACTCCTCTCTCTGTCTCTTTCTCTCTCTCTAAATATAATGTAATTAAATCAGATACAAATAGTACTTAACCTCCAGTAAAAAGAAAAATGCCAGGTACTAGGCACCATCCATCTGCAACTTAAAGTTGGTTAAAGGGACATTCACATCTACACGTGACAAGCAACTAAGGAGAGCTGCGTATTAATACTGTTCAGTCAGCTGGACCCTGGTGACAACTCCACTTATTGTTAGATCACAATCAGGCCTCGGTAGTCAAAGGTTCCACATCAGTAGGTACAAATAGCTATAAGTGAAAAATCTCCAGTGGGAAAGGTTGTATGTGTATTGCCCATGTGCAGACCTTTCCTTTGGCTCCCTCCCTCAGCAATGCGGCAGCACTGTGATTTACACAGTAGTATGAGACATGGTCTAGAGATAATTTAAAGTATGTAGGAGGACACATTCAGACTATATGCAAATTAGCATGCAATTTCAAACAAGGCATTTGGGCATCCTTGGAATCCGGCATAGAGAGATTCCTGGAACAAGGGTCGACAGACACCCAGGGACAACTGTGTCCTATTACAGAAGTCTTTCAGTTTTGTCTACTCAGCTTCTTGTACTTACAGCATTCCACAAGCCACCAATGTTATTAAGAGCTGTTTTTTATCCATTCACTTTGAAATAATGCTGATGGTGGTGAGGAGATGCATGGGGTCACCTGGAGACCTGGGGAAAGCTAAGGTTCTATCAGCCCTGCTTACTCCTTCTTTTGTAAAGGACGTGGGCAAAAATCACAGCTCAAAATGGGAAAACTTCCCCAATTACTATTTCCAACACACCAGTAAATTCCCCAAAGGCTATAAAATTCCACTCATTCTTGAGATTCAAAAGTTCAACTGGGAAGAGTAGGAAGGGAGGAGGGCAGGCAGGCAACACCAGTGGAAACATAACAGCTATATGAAGAAAATGAATTCACTTTAACTTTTCCATTTTCGCAGTAACTTCATATTCACATTCAAGATTTTTGGGGAGGTTGTTTTGTTTTAATTTCTAAAGGACTAATGCTAATGAGAAAATTTTGTACCCCAGATTTCAGTATCAGCCTTAATCCTTCACCAACCTAAACTTCTTACATTATCTATATGTGTGACTTACCACAAAGCCATAAAGGCATTTTTTTTTTTTCTGAGACAGGGTTCCTCTGTGTAACAGCCCTAGCTGTCTTGGAACTAGCTCTTGTAGACCAGGCTAGCCTCAAACTCACAGAGGTTCCCCTACCTCTTCCTCCCAAGTGCTAAAGGTGTGCACCACCACTTGGCAGGTAAAAGCATTTAAGGTAAATGCTTTTAAAACCATTTTACAAACGAGAAAATGTTGGTGTTGGGTACTAGAAACACATCCAAATTCACAAGATGGAAAAAGTTGAAAATTAAAGGAAAAAAAAAACAACCCAATGCATTTTCCAGGATAGGCTCCCAGTGGCTTAGATCATTGAACAGGTCTTAGTTAATACCAGAGGGGAAATATGGCTTCTTTCCAGCTTCCAGCAGACTGTGCTGGTTACTTTATGCAAATGAAAACTTACTGAAGAAAACCTCTCAGTCCTTGAAGTTTGAATGTCTACCCCAATCTGCTACACAGGGCACAATGTCGCCGAGAAAAGAAGGCTCCTGAGTATTACCCACATCACCCCAAGCACAGCTTTGTGAAATGACTGCCCAGAGAATGGCACTATTCTAGGGCTTGATTTTAATAATATGGCTTAATTAGGGGATGTACGTTAAAAACTTCTTATAAAATAAAAACACTCCTTTCACGGAAAAGGTATCTAGTACCACTTTGACCAAATACCACTCAGTAGGCTGTTTGGGGTGCACTATACATCACAGGTGAATCCCAGATCTACCAATACATCTTTTAAAGCCCTTAGTTAAGGTTTACCTTCTCATCTAGGCTGGCAGATAATTTTGAAATGTGGTATAAAAAAATCCTTGGGAGGTTTTCTAAAAGTAATTTTTCTTAGTGGAGGTAAAAGAGCACAGACCAAGGTAAATTGCCTTCAATGTTCCATTGACATACTTATCTTTTTAATATGGTAATACCACACTGATCTACAACACAATTTCAGTGGAAAGGTAAGATAGATTATACAGTTTTGCTGCCTTGTAAAATAGCAATGCACTAAGCATAAACAGATTTCATCAAGCATGGTTTTTTCCTTGATGACCCAAGGTCAGCATTATGAATGACTAGTCATTACGCAGTCTTCAGTAAGTTTCCTGAACCGCTCCCAAGCTTCAGCAACCTCATATTTTATATAGGAAGGACAGAATTTCTCTCAGAATATGTGATGGTGGATTAAATAAGTAAATAAGACCATGAACCCCAGCCTCAAGCACAGGTTATCAAAAATCAATCCAAAACAGTAGCTGCTGACTCTGTCCTACTCACTTCTCAGTCTTTGGCTGTGACCTAAAATACAAAGGTTGACCTATAACTGCAAATTCTGAAGACATTACAATATGTTTAAAACTCAATTTCTTTTTTTTTAAAAGAAAATTCTAATTACTATTTCTTCTAATATGGTAGAATGGATATAAGAATAAATCTCATATAGAAGACTAAAAATCACACACACACACACACACACACACACACACACACACACACACACAGACATATACACACAATTGTAACTAAGTCTCCTAGCTGGCCAGGGCTGAGTAAATTATTTCCCCCTAAAGTCCTGCCTACTTTGAAGGTCAACATAATAGCTTATGCTTTAATTCATGAAAAACTAGGCAAGAGGACAAGCCTGGGCCCTGAAGAACAGGCTGTGTCAGTCGTCTCTAAGATCCTGTCTCCTTAAGCTGAAGGGACCATGTGCCTGGCAAAGGCAGAGAGCGGGTGAGCCTCTTGTCTTCCTGATGCTGTGCTGCCGCTGTCTAACATGGAGGGAAGGAGATAGACAGATACTGCCATGACAGGCTAATTACAACCCACTCTTGAGAAAGCTCAGGGTCTTAATTTCCACTATTCATAGTTCTTTACAAATAATCCTCTCTGCAGGAGCACATTTTCAGCCCAGGCCTCAAAGAGCTCCTACCGAGTTCTAAAAGACCATGAGCCCATCATCATAAAATCACCCAATCCCCAACTGAGTCAACAGAAACCGTTTGCAGAATCCAGCCGGCAAGACTGAAGATAATTTCATTACGGACGATTATATAACAGATATATTTGAAGAATTAAAGAAGCAAAGCATGCCAAGGGAATAAGAGACATTCAGAATCTAGAGGAAGATTTGAAAGGGGGTCCGACCATATTTCTTAAAAGAAATAAATTAATAAAGATTGATCTCAGAAAGATCATGGATAAGCAAACAGGATATTGAATAGAGCTAAACAAAGCTGAGCAATTAAAATCAGATAATAGCAACAGCAAGTATAGAAGATATATTCTAAACAGATTATAAAAATTCACAAGGTGTATATAAAATGGATGAGTTCCTAGAAATAAAAAGTATGAGTGGGGTGGAGGTAGAGCACGCCCTTAATCCCAGCACTCAGGGAGGCAGAGGCAGGCGGATCTCTGTGAGCTCGAGGCCAGCCTGGTCTACAGAATGAGTTCAAGGACAGCCAGAGATACACAGAGAAACCCTGTCTCAAAAAATCAAAACCAAACCAAACCAAACTGAAAATTAAAACTAAACAAAAAAGAAATATAAATTATGAAAACTACAGAAAGTGTGAGTCATAGGAAATCTTCACGGAAGGGAGAAGGTAGAAGAACATGGTGGCTGAGTAAGAAGATTCTTCAGCACCTCTCTGCAAGGGGACGTCTAGTTTAATATGCCAAATAAGGGCAACCACAAAAACCAGACACCAAAAAGCCTTCTTTGGATACAATAAAAGCAGAAGAGGCTTCCAAAAAAGTCAGGACAATCAATTACCTGCCACAATTCTCTCCAAACAGTTAGCAGCTCAGAACTAAGAGAGGCATCTCTTATTTGCAGAAAGGTAAAATAATTAATTCCTGCTTTTAGCTATGAAACTCAGTACTGTTAGGTCTGCCATGGTAAAACCCAGAGTTGGGCAACCCCCTGCCCCAGCCCCATCAAACAGGCCTCCTTCCACCATGGAGCAGTACCAAGTTGCCAGAAGTGCTTTGGGTAGGTGGTTAAGGGCTTCCTCTATCTGCATGGTAAGAGCAGAACTCCAATGGCTTGAGACGAGGGCAGGAAACCATCACAAATGTTTGTCTCAGAGCACAGTTTCCAGTGCTGCAGTGAAACTCAGTGCCTGGCAGAAAGACACAGGACCTGGTCATATGCTAGAGCTCACAGACCACCTTTAGCCAGTTCTGGCTCTAGACAGGTTCCTGTGTACCCGCACAAAGGACAAGCATTTCGGTACAGACTTGTGTCTGGGAAAAACTTTTCTCTTTCCCAAGATAGTGCAGACCCACGGTGATTGTAAGACTCACATGAGACTAAAATTAAAAACAGACTTGTCTGCCAAGAAACCATCTCCACAACCCAGCCCCAGTCTTAGGAAGCACAGCTACGGCCTGGCCAGCACACCCTGATGGAGTTTTAGAACCACCCAAGAACTAGGCACAGACTCCAACCCAATAGGACAGACTCACAGACTCCTGTGTCAGTCACCATCACCACAAGTTGTGTGGTGGGCTTCAGTGTACCCAAGGCTATTCAGGTCCTTGTGCTTGTAAGGCCCAGATGACACAGTTCAGGATCAGTACTACCCCAACCTCTGACAGGGTAGTATGGGTGGTAAACAAGAAACTTCGGCCATGAATACAATGTAGATGAATACTCATGAAACCCAACACTGGACAAATCCCAGTAGCTCCCATCCCTGCAAAGACCATCTGTGGAAAGAGCCTCTAGAACAGCTCCAAATCAAGGTTAATAAAATAGTTCATCAGCTGTTCCTGCTAGCATAACACAGCAGCTGGCTATGGGCTCTTGAGCTTTAAGTCTAGCACAGCAAGAGGAAGCCCAGTGAAGGGTGGACTTCATTGTCGTTCCATGCTGTAACACTGTAGGTGGACAGTGTGTCAGCAGGTAACGTAGTCTGACAGCTATGATGGGAATAGCTATGACAGGAGCCTAGGGCTGGCACATCTGTAGGGAGTCCACCAAGAGCCACAGAGAATTTCAGTAGCTGCTTATGAGACCTGTGCACCTACTCACATGAGGCTTGTGGGGACAAGCTATTCTCTCCAGATAGCCTCTCATGTCTCTCTGAATAGACATCAACAGAATATTACGGACAAAGGTTGGGTTGCATAACAGTGCAGAAACAGTGGCTATGCACCAACATCAAACTTCAGTAAATATTAACTAAGGTACTGGGTAGTGCTGAACAGGGTGAATGACTGCAGGGTCATAGAAACATGTAGCCTGCTAGGAATTTATGGGAAGATGGGCACAAAGAAAGCAGGCTTGATTCAGAAGACCTAAATACATGATCCTTCAACGCCCAGTATTGCACACCAAGAAGCATAAGGAGTTTTCAGAAAACTGTGACCTCACCTAGTTCTCCAAAGAAGGTGACCGACACTGACAAGGCAGTGGCTGGTATGTGAGAACTCGATGACCATTCCAAATGGGGATTTAAAAACCTGATGAGTTTGAAGAAACAGGACTGTTTCAAATATTCTAACAGAGGCAAGATGGAAGATATTAAAATAGACAATTTCTTGGGCCAAAAACACACTCAGTAGAATTAAAAACAGAAAGATCCTCATCTTTATGATCATGTTAAGTTGTTATCTTTTTAAAATAGTTTGTCACAATCAAAAGATGGTTTTGGTGAGCTTCATGGTGACCATAAAAGCAAAAATATGCAAGAGAAAAATGAAAAATAACTAATCAAAACATACCATTAAAGTGATTCACTTAACCATTAAGAAAGATTGGTAGGAAAGAAAAGAGCCATAACAAAATTAGATACTAGAAAACAAGATACATAAGTGATGTGCTAAGACTTTGCTTCCTAATAACTTCCTTGACTGCAACTGAATTAAATTCTCCAATTAAAATATATTAAATGACAGGCTGAATTAAAAAATAAGACACAGTTATATGTTGCTCATAAGAAACTCACTCTCAGGAACATGTAGACTGAAAGTGAAGAAATGAATAAGCTAGCCCCTGCAAATGAAGGTCAAGGAAATTAGAGAGAGCCATAGAATATCAGATAAAACACTCTTTAGATGCAGTAAGGGGACAAAGATCATTTAATAAGGAAGTAGTCAATTTAGAAGGAGAAAATACTAATTCTAAATATATATGCATTCAACATCAGAGCACCCAAATACAAGGAAAGTTTTAACAAATCTAAAAGGACAGACTCCAACACCATAACAGGTAGAACTGTAATATCCCATTCTCAGCAACAGAGAGATCATCCAAACAGCGAGTCAACAAAGAATGGGCAGAGTTGAACTGAACTCTAGACCAAATGCACCTAACATTTATCTACAGAATCTCCCACCCCACAGCTGCTGAACACAGAACTTTCTCATTCAGCAACTGCAATATCCTCCAAGGTGGATACTATGATGGGCTACAAGACAAATCTCAACAGACTTTAAAAAACTGAAATCATATTAAATATCTTTCCTGACCACAATATAAGACTAGAAATTAATTGAAGAAAAACTTCAGAGGTTATATAGACACAGGCCGATTGTAGCTTATAAAGAAGAAATAAAGGAAATTTAAAATTTTCTAGAACCAATTACTTTTATCAAAGCAATTCTAGGACCAGAGGGCTTCATTAATCAATTCAAGCACTCATTTAAAGACCTAATATAAACACCCCTTAAGTTTTAAAAAAAGAAAGAAAGAAAAGAAAAGAAAAAGAGAAAGAATTCTTTTGAATACATCATTTGAGGCCAGCACTGCCCTAATACTAAAACTAGGTAGGGGTACATCAAAAAGGGAACAATAAAGACCAATATCTCAAAAGAAAACACATTTAAAAATTCCTAACAAAAATACTAGCAAACTGAATCCAAAAGTACAGTAAAATGATTCAGCATGATTGACTAGGTCTAATCCCAGAGATACAAGAACGGTTCATTACGTAAACCAATAAACATGATATACTGTACCAACAGAAGGAAGGACAAAAAAACTGCAGTCATGGCCATCTCAACTGATGGAGCAATGAATTCAATAAAGGTGAACATCTCCTTTATAATAACAGTGCTGAACAAATCAGGCACATAAACTCCAACATTATAAAAATATTTACAGTAAGCCAAGAGTTAACATCATATGGAATGGAGAAAAGCAGAAAGTTGTTTTCTCTAAGATCTGGAACAAGACCAAGCTGCTCTCCTTTATTGCTTCCATCCAATGCACAGCTGGAAGTCTGAGCAAGAACAGTTTAAGAAGCTGAAAGAAACAAAGGGCAGGCACACTGCAAAGTTATCAGGTTGCCACTGTTTGCAAATAAGATAATTTTTATAAGGAAATCCATCAAAACTCTATCAAACACTACTATAGTTAATAATTAAATTAAAATTCTAGGGGATAAAGCAAACATGCAAAAGAACCCTCAATAACATTGCCATATGTTAACAGTAAATTACCTGAAATAAAATTCAAAAAGTTATTTCATTCACAACAGCTACAAAAAGTATAAAATTTAGAAACACATTGAATAAAAGAGGTGAAAGAAATAAATAGTGAAAATAAAACATTGGTGAGAGAAACGAAAGGGAAAAAAAATCCCTTGCTCATGGACTGTCTATCTATCTAAAATAGTTCAAATCAATACCTATCAAAATGTCAATGACATTCAGTATAGAACCTGAAATTCCAATTCTAAAATCAACACAGATCCACAAAAAACCTGATAGCCAAAGATCAAAATGATTGAAGCAAGAGATATTACACTACCTGAATTTGAAGCATACTAGAAATATTTTTATGATGAAACAGTATAGTATTACTATGAAAATAGACACACAGGCCGAAGGAATACCATAGAAAGTAACAAGTAAATGCATACATCTATGCCTGGGTGCAAAGAAGAAGAACTGTAGAAAGGACACTCTTTTTGATAAGTGCTGGAGAAACAGGATAGCTACATACAAAAGAAATAACCTAGATCCCTAACTCTAACAACTTAAAAGATCAATTTCATCAAAAATGAACAAGCAAAGACCAACTCAAAAATGGGTTAAACATTTAAATGCAAGACTTAAAATTTGAATACTTCAGGATATTGGGATGGACAAGGAATTTTTTGAGCAAAAAACCTCAAAACACAGGAAACAAAAGTGTAAACAGACAAATGGGATCACTTAAAACTAAAAAGCTCTGTCCAGCAAAGGACACACCCACCAGAGTGCAAAGATAACCCACAGAATAGAAGAAAGCATTGGCCATGGACATGTAAAACAAGGGGCTGATACCCATAATGTATAATGAGCTCCCAAAACTTAGCAACAAAAAAAAATTGAGTTTAAGGTGGGCATTAGATCAAAATAGACATTTCACAAAAGACAGAAACAAACAACAGTCAAACAAATGTTGAATAAGAAAAGAAATTCAACATTACACTGATGTGGGATTCCCTCTGTATGTGATTATCATTGATTAATAAAGAAAACACTTTGGGCCTATAGCAGGGCAGAACAGTGTTAGATGCAGTCAGGAATGAACAAACAATCTCCTACAACAGATTAGCACGCCAACGTGGTCAACTATATCCATGTAAAACCTGAGAAAGATTAAAAAGAAATTCTAGACACACATACACACACACACACACACAGAGTTAAGCATGGCTTAATGCTGTAGCTTCTTTAAGAGAGGTTTTCCTGATTCAGCTGTAGCAGGAAAATAAAACCCATGAAGTTTTGAAACTGCGGCTTCCTGAGCCATGCTGCCTGCACAAACTCTGACTCTTTTGGGAGGTCCAGCTATGGAGCATTTAAATGGGGTTTGTGAACAGAGTGCTACAATTTACTTAATGACAACACAGACCTGCTGCAACCTGACCCTGGATCTGGGGTGGAAAGAATGGCTCTCAGAGGCAATGAACGGACCTCCAACATGTCGGACTGGGTGGAGCCAAAAGGCAAAGCAGCCTCAGTCCTAGTCAGGGCACAGCTTAGCATTTTAAGAAATGCTCCTGGGCAGAAAAGGATTTTAGATACACAACAGGACAGATTCAGACATAAAAGACCTCTAAATGAGACACAGTGTGTTTTAAAAAATGTACATAGGTTTGGGAGAGAGAAGAAAAAGAGTAAAGAGACAGTAAATGTAATATAAAAGAGTACAGACAGTCATAGATTAAAGAAGAAGATTAAAGAAATAAATATTAAACTAGTAGAAAAATTAATAGAGTAAGAAAAATAAGCCACAAATAAATGGAATATACACAGAGTCTGGAGTATGTATATTGCTTTTTTTTTAATTTTTTGACTGTGAAGGAGCTAAGTACAGAGAGACATTTCATTGTAAGCTAAGCTAAACCAACCTACATATTTTAAAGGTATCATGACTTCAGAATTTGGGTCTTAGGATATGTTATTTTGGAAAATGGGTTCTTCTTTTATTTCCACAGAGGATGAGAAACTGTGGAATTCTTCCAGACTAATGTGGTTTGATGGACCAAGATCCCCTGAAAGGTCACTGTGAACATCCCCCAAAATACTTTACCCACCAAAAAGCAGGAAGCAGTGGAGAGAACTACACCCAAATTCCCTAAATGATTGTTTATAAATGTTTGTTTACATTTAAAGGGTGATATGCTATAGAGATAGATACTTTGCATTGGTGTGGATCTTGGTTTATTGATACAAATTTAAGGACAATTGTGTTATACGTATATTTCTACTTTTGTTTAAGGTATTGTGTTTTGCGGCTCATTTAAAAATGTAATGTATAATTAAGAGATGCAGGTTAATAGTCATCTATAATAGTCAAGTTTGTAGTCATGTTAGTTAGGTTTTCTAGATATATTGAGATATATTTCAGTTAGATAATCTTCAAATCTTTCATAGACTAACAATATGGCATTTAAAATGTTTTAAGAACTTAGAACTTTTCATGACAGTGAGACACATCTGTTCCTGGCAGCACCAATCTACTTCAAGAGGATGATGGGCATTGAAAAGAGGCTTCTAATGGAGTTGGTTAGCCATTTGGGTAAGAAACTTCTCTTGCTTGAACTGCTTGATGCTATGCTGTATTATAAACTGGACATACAGGACCCGCAGAGAAATGACTGCTGAACTTGCCTAAAGGTGAGATGATCCTTTGGGGTTCCTACTTTATGAAAGAGACTGCTGGACATTCTGCAAAACACAGAAAACAGTGACTGACAAACTGCCAATATAGGTGGAACTATCTTTCAAATTTCCTGCTTCATGGAAAAGTCTACTAGATACTATAGGCCTGTAGGCTGAAGATGGATGCCCCAATAGTACAGAATGGATGACTGTCCAGGCAGCGAGATGTTTCTGTCATTTCTAGAGTTTTGGAAGTTGCTTACAATGAACTTCCTGTTAACTTAGGTAATATTATATCCTTCTGCAGTCTTTGATAGAGTTGAAGAAGAATAGGTTTAGTTTTCGTTATTTATGGCAAAAGATAAAGTAGATATAAATATTGTAACTATAATTCTTACTTGATAACTATTTTGTTATATGTAATTTTACTATGTTAAAGTTAAAACCTTCCTTTTCATTTAAACAAAAAAGGGGAGGTGGTATGGGATTTCCCTCTGTATGTTGTGATTACCATTGATTAATAAAGAAACTGCTTTGGGCCTATAGCAGGGCAGGACAGAGCTAGGCGTGGAAAACTAAACTGAATGCTGGGAGAAAGAAGGTGGAGCCAGCAGAAGCCATGGAGCCTTGCCAGAGACAGATGCCAGGTGGAACCTTTCCAGTAAGCCACATCCATGTGGCAATACACAGATTAATAGAAATGGGTTAAATTAAGATGTAAGAGCTAGCCAATAAGAAGCTAGAACTAATAGGCCATGCAGTGATTTAATTAATACAGTTTCTGTGTGGTATTTTGGGGCTGAGCCACCGGGAATAAACAAGTGGCCTCTTACAACATCACACATCATCAGGAATGCAAATCAAAACTCCAGTTAAGAATGGCTAAGATCGTTTCCTAGTTTTCTGAGAAACTGTCATATTTTTTTCCCCGAAGTGGCTGTACAAGCTTGCATTCCCACCTGTAATAGAGGAGTGTTCCCCTTACCTCACATCCTCTCCAGCATAGGCTGTCATCAGTGCTTTTGATAGTGACCATTCTGACAGGTGTAAGATGGCATTTCAGGGTTGTTTTGATTTGCATTTCTCTGATGGCTAACAATGTTGAACATTTCCTTAAGTGTTTTTCAGCCATTTTAGATTTGTCTATTAAAATCCTCTCTTTAGGTTTGTACCCCATTTCTTTTTATTTGATTATTTCTTCTTTTGATGTCAAGTTTGAGTTCTTTGTATATTTTGGAGATCAGTCCTCTGTCCGATGTCAGTTGGTAAAGACCTTTTCCAATTCTGTAGGCTGCTGTGTTGTCTTATTGACCATGTCCTTTGCTTTACAGAAGTATCTCAGTTTTAGGAGGTCCCATTTATTAATTGTTGTTCTCAATGTCTGTGCTACTGGTGTTATATTCAGGAAGTAGTCTCCTGTGCCAACGTGTTCAAGTGTACTTCCAACTTTCTCTCAGTATGATTGGTTTTATGTTGAGGTCTTTGATCCATTTGAACTTGAGTTTTGTGCATGGTGATAAATATGGATCTATTTGCATTCTTCTACATGTTGATATCCATTATGTCAGCACCATTTGTTGAATATGCTTTCTTTTTCCATTTGATATTTTTAGCTTTTTTTTTTTTTTGTCAAAAATCAGGTGTTCCTAGGTGTGTGGATTGATAGCCAGGTCTTTGATTCAGTTCCATTGGTCCTCCTGTCTGTTTTTATGCCAATACCAGGCTGATTTCATTACTGTAGCTGTGTAGTAGAGTTTGAAGACAGGGATTGTGATGCCTCCATAAGTTCCTTTACTATAACAGATTGCTTTGGCTATCCTGGGTTTTTTGTTTCTCCATATGAAGTTGAGTACTGTTCTTTTGAGGTCTGTGACAAATTTTGCTGGGATTTTGATGGGCATTCTATTGAATCTGTAGATTGTGTTTGGCTTTTAGACATAAAGCGAAGAAAACTAGCCTACAGTCCACAACCCCAGAGAACCTAGACAACAAAAAGGACCCTAAGAGAGACATACATGAATCCACATAGGAAGGAGAAAAAGACAAGATCTCCTGAGTAAATTGAGAGCATGGGGATCACAGGAGAGGGTGGAAGGGGAGCAGGGAGGAAGGGAGAGGAGCCAAGAAAAATGTCTATCTCAATAAAAACAATAAAAGAATGACTAATATCAGAAAAAAAACAAATAAAGGTACTGGGAAGGAGATGAAAGAAGATGATGAACCCTTGCATGGTCTTGTTTCCATATCCACATTTGTGTGTTCCTTTGCTACCCCCATCTTTCTTATCACCATTACCCACTCTTGGACCTCTTTCTATTTCTTTTTTCAGTTTTACCCACATTGATGCTCATTTATCTATATACACACATTTATTAACAAGACAGAATCTACAAATGAGAGAGAACACGTGGATTCTGTCTTCTTGAGTTTGGGCCATTTTGATTAATATCATAGTTTACAGATCCATTCATTTTCATGCAAATTCACATTTGTTTATAACTAAATAAAATCCCATTGCTACGATTTATTTTTTGTTTTAAAAGTTAATTACAGCTGCCTAGTATCATTTTGTGTGAGGATGGTATATGTACTTGTTCATATTGTGCACATGTACAAACAGACAAGTGTCTATAACTTTTAATTTGTTCAGTTTATATGTCAACAAATCCAGAATACTTTTCTTTTGGCCTTTTCACCCAATTGTACACAATGTAAAGTTATTTGGTAATTTGTTAAACATTACATGCTATTTGTAATATAACATAACTTTTAGTCCTTGCCAATCAGGATATTAACTCTATCTTTAAGCTCACTGACTGCATAAATTGAGAGAAAAGAATAAAATTATTCATCTCATTTTGCTGTGCACTTTTAAATCACCATGTGTTTTGTTTTCCTTTGAAGATTTTCATTCATCAATTGAACCATATTTTGTAGTTTGACTGTTCAATTTAAAGCAGAATATTTGAATTCCATGCATATAAACATTATCCTTGATTTCATGGAATCTAGCTAAAAAGTCTATTAAAGAACCCTTGGTCACCTTCCAGTAATGTTCCTCGGAGCCTCTTCTTTACTGTTCATTGTATCTGATACACCTTATGAGTCCACTCAGAAAGTGTCACAGGTTTTCTCGGCATGGCTGGGATGCATGAGTCTTTACAGATCTACCTTTTCCATGTTGTTAACAGAGGCAAGGTAAAAACTTGTCTTATGTAATTCTCAAAGAGAGCTATTCTCAAAACATGGTCCTGTTGTGATGACAGCTTCAAGTAGTTCTGTATCACACCAAAATGGGCTGACAAAAATTCTAGTGATACATGTCCCTAAAGTCATATGAATGGCATCTGGCAGAATTTGATTAGCAGTGTTTGCAAAAGAGAGAACACTGACTAATAAGATCCTTCCCTCAGCTCAGGTGTTACTGACTCTCATAGTCTCCTGTTTGGGGCTCTCATGGTTCTTCTGGCTTGCTGGGCTATGCCTGACCATATCTTTAGAGAGAAGAGCCAATATAATAGTACAGCACATGGCAAGTTCAGCGTCACGGCATCACAACAGCTGAGCACACAATAGTTTCATCTGTGCCAGCTGCTGATGTGAGAGTGTGTATTTGCCAAACTCCTTGTGAATTATCATGAGGATGGAAGAAAATTCATGCACACATAACCCAAAGCTGGATCCCACTTCATTTCCCAGCTCTACCAGTTGCTAGCTTTGAGAACATTGGCAACTTTAAATATAATCCTATGATTCATTTCCTCATTTGCCAAATGTGGATAATAACAGTGCCTATATTAGGGTCTTTTGAAAAGATTAAGGGCATTTATACACACACAAAGTATTTCAGAGAATGATTAGCATTGCAAACATGAAGTAAATAGCTATGTAATGGCATGAAAAACTACTTATGGCATAAACGGAGAAAGCAAACTTCAACATTGTATTTATTCACTAGAACTCCAGTTATGGAAAGACAAATGCCTCGTTTCTTTATTACCTCTCCCTGACAAGCATGCAGAAGAGAGACAACACTGAAAACAAATAAAACCAAAATGACAAACAAAAATTTGCTTGTAGACATTTGCCTTTTAAGTTTCCATTAATCACTACATACTGTTTTAACAATTAAAAAAGAAATACTATTTTTAAGAGTCCCTGCTCTTTATAGCCATGTTATAATGCTACTATGTTAATTTTCTACACAGACCCAGATGAGAGACCTGACTTCTGGGTAAAGTAAGAGAATGATGACTAAAGGGAAAATATCAGAAACAGCAGAATGATTCCCAAGGAAAAAGTCCAGACAGGAAAATATGGCAGGACTCCATCCAGAGAAGAAAATAATTTCAGTATTTGCGTGTAGACAAGCAGGTTGGGTCGGGAGCAGTGGCACAGGATAAAAGCCAGCATGGATTTAAAAAAGGGAAAATGAGTCTGTTCTCCACCAAAGTTTAATTTGCTTAAGTTGTCTGTGGTAAAATGTTCTATGCACCCACCCCTATACGTATCTCTCCCTCTCTCGGTATGCATTTCCCCCTCTCTCCTCCCTCTATGCATCTCTCTCTCTTTCTGAATGCAACTCCCCCTCTCTCTGCATGCATCTCTCCCCCTCTGTATGCATCCCTCATTCCCTCTGTATGCATCTCTCCCTCCTCTGTATGCACTTCTCCCTCTGTATGCACTTCTCCCTCTCTGTGTGCATCTCTCCCTCCCTCTGTATGCATCTCTCCCTCTCTCTGTATGCATCTCTCCCTCTCTGTGTGCATCTCTCCCTCCCTCTGTATGCATCTCTCCCTCTCTCTGTAT
>PVIU01008440.1:0-13940 GCA_004026605.1 Ondatra zibethicus
TAAATTTTGCAGGAAAATGGATGGAACTAGAAAGCATTATTTTGAGTGAGGTAACCCAGACACAGAAAGACAATTATCACATGTACTCACTCATAGGTGGTTTTTAAACAAAAGGCAAAGAAAACCATCTTACAAACCACAATCCCAGAGAATTTAGACAACAATACGGACACTAAGAGAGACCTACATAGATATAATCCACGTGGGAAGTAGAAAGTATAAAAAGACAAGATCTCCTGAATAAATTGGGAGCATGGGGACCTTGGGGGAGGGTTGAGGGAGGGAGGGAAGTGGCAGGGAGGGGAGCAGAGAAAAATGTAGAGCTCAATAAATATCATGGGAGGGAAAGAGCAACAAGTACACGCCTGGTGCCCTGGTATTGGACTTACACACAATTGTGAGTCACCATATAGATGGTAGGGATCAAACCTGGATCCTCCGCAAGAGCAACAGGCGCTCTTAACTGCAAAGCCACCTCTCCAGCACTGACCATGCCTTTTTAAGTTTTGTAAGTAAACTCTGTGCTAGGGACAGAACTGAGTCTTTCCCAGTTCTGCATTGCCTTCCTCAGCCCCACCCCGCATGCTTCAGGATGTGACTGTCTTCTGAGATACAAATAGTATCCTCATTAGAAGAGGGAGTGAGGGAACCAATGAGATGGCTCAGTAGGTAAAGGTGCTTGCCACCAAACCTCATGGCCTGCATTCCTACCCGGAACCTACTGGTAGAAAGAGAACTGTCTCCCACGAGCTATCCTCTGATCTTCACACTGGCAGTTTGACATGGGAGTGGAAACAAAAACAAAGGGCGGTGATGACACAGTTGCTATGGATCACAGGTGACCAGGGATGAAGGATGCTGGGAGCGTCGTCATCTGCCAGCTGAGAAGTATCCTCAGAAAGAAGCTGCTCTGCCCAGCCTGGGCCTGGGTCATTGGAACTAAGGAGCCCATCTCTGTGGGTTGAATCTGGGAAGCTCCAACACACAGGAACCGAAAGCACATCTGGTTTTTAGTCTAAGTCAGGTGGTAACTATATCTTTTCCCCCCATTGGCTGGAGTCTGACTTCACAGTCTTTTTCAATTGGCTAATCTGGAAAGGATTGATGCAGAGATGTGAAGGAGGAAGGGGAGAAAGGTCACTGTGGCAAAGAGAAAGGAGTCATTTCAGATTCCAGCCTATCAGATTCCTGGAAGACAGCAGTGGGGCTGTGTGGGAACAAAAGTTTTAATGGGATGGGGCAGCAATTGAGACATTTACATAGAAATCTTACGAAGTTAGGGGACTTAAAAGATTTAAGTCCTTTGTCCTAAACACAAGTTTTATAGTATTTGATAGAAGAAAAGACTCATAGATACTCAACCGCCAGCATAAGGCGGAGATAGCCAAGTCCATATGCAAATGAACTGCTGTGACTGTGTTCTAATAAAATTTTATTTACAAAAAACATGAGACAAGCCTAGGGTTTAAACATTGGTTTACTCTCTGTTTTTCATAGTTTTCATTAGATGCAATCATGAGTGTAAGGAGAAATGGTGAAATGTAGCAGGGTCTTAAACCAATAATTTAAATTTTTTGTCTTTGCAGGGCTCCAGATGGAGTGGGGAGGGTGGGTTCAAACATCCCAGGAAAGTGCTCTTCCATTTAACAGTAATCACAGCTCTTGGATGTTTGAAGAAAGGTGTATTATATAGCAGGCCTTCAATCCTCCTGTTTCAGCTTCCCAAGTTGTTGGGTCTCCAGGTGTACATCTCCCCCACCTAAGCCTTTATTGTTTTGAGACAGGGTCTCATGTAGCCCAGGCTGTCTTTAAACTCCTGAGTAACTGAGGATAGCCAAGAACTTCTGGTGCTCTGACCCCCACCTCCCAAGTGCTGGGGTCACAAGTGCATCACTGTGTCTGGTTCATGCATCCCTGGGGCTGGATTGCAGGGCTTTGCACACGCTGAGCATGCACTCTGCCAACTGAGTTACAACTCTAGCCCAAATTTTGTCTTAAAAATATTTCTTTTGGGCTGGAGAGATGGCTCAGAGATAAGAGCACTAGCTGATCTTCTGGAGGTCCTGAGTTCAATTCCCAGCAACCACATGGTGGCTCACAACCATCTGTAATGAGATATGGTATCCTCTTCTGGCCTGCAGGCATACAAGGAGGCTGAACACTGTGTACACAATAAATAAATAAATCTTAAAAAAATATTTCTTTTGCTTGGCAGTGGTGGTGCACACCTTTAATCCCAGCACTTGGTGGATCTCTATGAGTTGGAGGCCAGCCTGATCTACAAAGTGAGTTCCAGGACAGTCAGGATTGTTACACAAAGAAACCCTTTCTTGAAAAACCAATAAAACCCAAAAACAAACAAACAAATAAAAACCCCAACTTCTTTTTATGTGTGTATTTGAGTGTACATCCATATGTGTGTGCCTGCAGCACCAGAAGAGACCCTTGGGTCCCTTGAAGGTGGAATTACAGACAACTGTAAGTCACCAGACATGAATCCTGGGATCTAAACCTTGGTCCTAATGATTGAGCAACAAACTCTCAACCTAAAACTTTTTTTTTGAGACAGGGTGTCTTAGATAGGGTTTCTATTACTGTGAAGAGACACCATGACCAAAGCAACTCTCATAAAGAAAAACATATAATTGGGGCTGGCTTACAGTTCAGAGGTTTAGTCCATCATCATCACAGCTAGAAGCATGGCAGCATGCAGGCAGACATGGTGCTGGAGAAGTAGCTGAGAGTTCTACATCTTGATCTGATGGAACAGGAAGTGAACTGTGTACCACACTGAATATAGCTTGAGCATAGGAGACCTCAAAGCCCACCCCAACAGTGACACACTTCCTCCAACAAGGCCACACCTACTCCAACAAAGCCACAACTCCTAATAGTGCTGCTCCCTATGGAGGTCATTTTCTGTCAAGCCAACACACAGGGTCTCACTATGTATCCTTGACTGATTTGCAGCTGGTTATGTAGCTCAGGTTGGCCTTGAAGTCACAGAGACCCCTCTACCTTTGCCTTTTGAGTGCTGGGACTAAAACCCACAATGCCCGGCTTAATGTGATCTTTTGACTAGTGGTATTTGGAACTTTAAAAATGTATGGAAATAATTTTATCTCCTTCTCTTGGCCTACGGCTCCTCATTACCCTTTATAAACCCTTCATTAAAATCTTAGAAATTCCCAAGTATTTCCCTGGTAAACAGTTGAGTATCGGCTTGTCTGAGGCATCCCTCCTCCCAATGCACACCCCGTTAATTCTTCACAGCTTTCCATTGCAGCTACTCTGTCTCCTTAAACTACTCTCCTGCCCACCCCTTTAGGCTGATGATTGGCATTTTAACAGGAAATAAAAGGGATGGAGAGACAACTTAACAGTCAAGAGCCTCGGTTGTTCTTGAAGGGCGCCTGGTTCCATTCCCAGCACCCTCGCTGTGGCTCAGCTCCAGGGATCAGATGAGCTCTTCTGAGCTCAGTGGGCACCAGACATGCGAGGTCAAACACTCCTCAGCATAAAATAAAGAGAAATACTCCTTTTTATTGATATTTATTGAGCTCTACATTTTTCTCTGCTCCCCTTCCTGCCTCTCCCATCTCCTCTTCAACCCTTCCCCAAGGTCCCCATGCTCCCAATTTACTCAGGAGATCTTGTCTTTTTATACTTTCTACTTCCCATGTAGATTAGATCTATGTAAGTCTCTCTTAGTGTCCACATTGTTGTCTAAGTTCTCTGGGATTGTGGTTTGTAGGCTGGTTTTCTATGATTTATGTTTAAAAACCATTATGAGTGAGTACATGTGATAATTGTCTTTCTGTCTCTGGGTTACCTCACTCAAAATAATGCTTTCTAGTTCCATCCATTTTCCTGCAAAATTTAGGCTGTCGTTATTTTTTTCTGCTGTGTAGTACTCCATTGTGTAAATGCCCCACATTTTCCTTATCCATTCTTTGGTAGAGGGGCATTTAGGTTGTTTCCAGTTTCTGGCTATGACAAACAAAGCTGCTATGAACATAGTTGAGCACATGTCCTTGTGGCACGATTGAGCATCCTTTGGATATATACCCAAAAGTGGTATTACTTGGTCTTGAGGAAGGTTGTTTCCTAATTTTCTGAGAAATCGCCACACTGACATCCAGCTTGCATTCCCACCAGCAATGCAGAAGTGTTCCCTTTTCCCCACAGCCTCTCCAGCATAAGTTGTCATCAATGTTTTTAATGTTGGCCATTCTTTTTTTTTTTTTTTTTTTGGTTTTGGTTTTTGAGACAGGGTTTCTCTGCAGCTTTGGAGCCTGTCCTGGAACTAGCTCTTGTAGACCAGGCTTGTCTCAAACTAACAAAGATCTGCCTGCCTCTGCCTCCCGACTGCTGGGATTAAAGGCGTATGCCACCGCCCAGCAGATCTTGGCCATTCTTTCAGGTGTAAGATGGAATCTCAGAATTGTTTTGATTTGCATTTCTCTGATGACTAAGGATGTTGAACATTTCCTTAAGTGTCTTTCAGCCATTTTAGATTCCTCTGTTGAGAGTTCTCTGTTTAGGTCTGTGCTCCATTTTTTTATTGGATTATGTGATCTTTTGGTGTCCAATTTCTTGAGTTCCTTGTATATTTTGGAGATCAGACCTCTGTATGATGTGGGGTTAGTGAAGATCTTTTCCCATCTTCTGTAGGCTGTCGTTTTGTCTTGTTGACCGTATCCTTTGCTTTACAGAAGCTTTTCAGTTTTAGGAGGTCCCATTTATTCATTGTTTCTCTGAGTGTCTGTGCTGCTGGGGTTCTATTTAGGAAGTGGTTCCCTGTGCCAATGCATTCACGTGTACTTCCCACTTTCTCTTCTATAAGGTTCAGTGTGGCTGGCTTTATGTTGAGGTCTTCGATCCATTTGAACTTGAGTTTTGTGCATGGTGATAGAGATGCGTCTATTTAATTCTTTTACATGTTGATATCCTGTTATGCCAGCACTACTTGTTAAATATGCTTTTTTTTTATTTGATATTTTTTGCTTCCTTGTCAGAAATCAGGTGTTCGAAGATGTGTGGATTGATATCCGGGTCTTCTATTTGGTTCCATTGGTCCTCCTGTCTGTTCTTATGCCAATACTGGGCTGTTTTCAGTACTGTAGCTCTGTAGTAGAGTTTGAAGTCAGGGATTGTGATGCCTCCAGAAGTTCCCTTATTGTACAGGATTGTTTTGGCTATCCTGGTTTTTTTGCTTTTTCATATGAAGTTGAATACCGTTCTTTCGAGGTCTTTGAAGAACTTTGCTGGGATTTTGATGGGCATTGTGTTGAATCTGTGAGAAATACTTTTAAAGGGAGTGAAATTAACAGTTTTTAGCATATCTGGAGACTGTTTTTTTGTTTGTTTGGTTTTGGTTTTTTGTTTTTTTGATACAGGGTCACACTCTGTAGCCCCAACTGGCTTCACACTATTCATCCTCCTGTTACGACTCTCTCGAGTATAAGCCTCACAGGTAGGTGCCACTATGTCTGACTGGAGCACTCTTTACAGCTGTTTTACTATCTCAAAACGCTGGCCGCCTCTTAATCATAAGGTGGCTGCTTCGGCTCTTGACATCACAGACACTCTCAACAATGTTAATTCAAGAAAGGGAGAGGCATCCTTAAAACATAATTTATGCAGGGGGTTGGGGTGGCGCATGCCTTTAATCCTAGCACTCGGGAGGCAGAGACAGGCAGACGTTTGTGAGTTCAAAGCCAGCCTGGTCTACAGAGTGAGGTCCAGGACAGCCAGAGCTGTTACACAGAGAAACCCTGTCTCAAAAAACAACAAAAACAAACAAACCAAAAAACTTACAAAAAATTTTCAGTGAACTGTTTTAGAAACTTCTTGTGAGATTTCCCTTTAGGCTTCACCAGGCAAGAAAGACAGTTGCGGGGGAAATAACTGTTTTCAGTGTGTGTATTAACGGCAGTGTGGGTCAGCATTGGAGAAGAGGACACGGGGGATTAGCTGGCCATTTGTTTCTCATAGTCACACTGGAATTGCTGGTTTCCAGTTCTATGACTTGGGCCTCTCTGAACCTTTGTATGGCTGCCATCTGTGGTGGTGACACATGGGAGACTGGAGTTATCAAGGAGATTCTGCAGTGGCCTGAGGACGTGCCTGCCAGCAGTAAGAGGTCAGTAAGTAATGGCTGCCATGGTGACTATGCTGTCAGGCCTTAGGATGATAGAGGGAACTTGGAAAAAGCAATGGACTTTGAACCTGGTGGTTTCAGATATACAGCAGATTATTAGTGAACACACCCTGCTCACACCAAGCTGCTGGGCTGTGTTGTCCTTATCTGGAAAGTGGGGCAAGGTCCAAGGGCAGGGTTCCCTACCCATCTGCTCAAAAACCACTCCTTGGGCTGGGGAGATGGCTCAGAAGATAACATGCTGGCTGCACCAGCATCTGGGGCTACGTTCTGATCCCCAGGACTCACTAAAAGCTGGGCAAACTTGGAGGGTTGCTGTAACCCCAGCCCTTAAGAGGGGGCACAGGACATTCCCATGGCAAGCTGGCTAGCTAGACCAGCTGAACTGGTCAGCTCCATGTTCTCTCTCCGAGAGAGAGAGAGAGAGAGAGAGAGAGAGAGAGAGAGAGAGAGAGAGAGAGAGAGAGAGAGAGGTCCTGCCTAGGTAAATAGAGTAGAAGGCAGTTTAGGAAGACACATGTGTGCCTGAACACATGGAAAGAACACTCTACATACACACACATGCACACTCATGCACACACATCATGTACACATGCAAATGTCCACAAAATAAAAGTGCTTTTTGAGAACCATGCCAAATAGGATTGGGGCAATGAGTAAAACAGACCCTTCCCACACACACCCTTCCTGGGGAAGATAATCTTTTTATGTCACAGCTGAAGGAAGCAGGGGACACAGACTAACTGTAAGGAGGGAGTGAGCCCCAGATTGTGCTAGGCCATGGCACAATGGCAGCTGGAGAACAGAACACTGCACCGCCATTTGCAAGACCCAGAAAACCCAGGCAACCTGTATGAAGAAAAGTGCGTAAGTGCGGACAGCCAGAATGATTCACACCTTTAATCCCAGCACTGGGAAAGACAAAAGACTAGACGACCACGGGAGTTTGAGGCTCTACACAGTGAGTTCTAGCTAGCCTAGGTCAGTTAGACATTGTCTCAAAAACCCAAACTAAACAGACACAAACACAAGAGTGAATGAATGATTTAAAACAACAAAATTCAGGTATGGCTTGACCTAGCAGTTCCGAGAATGCTCTCAGGGCCGATCTCTGTCTCTTGCCTCCCATCATTCAGTTCATCGTGGCTTCGTGTCAATTGGTTCCCTCAGTCAGGCCTTCCTCTATGGATGGGGAACCGGATGCAAGCGTCTCCCTCATCCTTCCACTCTGATACCCAAAAGCTGGGTGAGAAGGTGGCAGCTTCATCCATTCAACAACAGAAGCAAAATTTCTGGCCCTGATTGTGTAGCAGTGGCGCACACCTTTAATCCCAGCACTCGGGAGGCAGAGACAGGTGAATTTCTATGAGTTCAAGGCCAGCCTGGTCTACAGAGCAAATTCCAGGACAGCCAGGACTGTTACATAGAGAAACTTTGTCTCAGGAAAACAAAAGTAAATAAATAAATAAAATAAAAAATTTTGGGTCTTGGTGCTCAGTGGTCCATGTGGTATTGGAGTCACAGTGGTTAGAGTCATGGGATGCTCTGGTTGGACAGCCTGAGTCTCTGGAAGTGCAATTAGCACATCCAGGACAAAGTAAGTGCAACAATATTGGGATGGTGTCCTAAGGCAAATCCTGGGTTCTTTGAAGAAAAGGTGGGGTGCTGGTTGGAGACACAGGGTCAAGGACACAGTGGCTGACCTTGAAGGCGGGTGCTGACTTCTCTCCCAAGCGTTTGCCCAGCCGCCCACCCCCGCTTGCATCAGAAAATTATTTCTGAACATTGTTACTCAGGTCTGCTGTCACCTGCTAATTTTTTTTTTTTAAATCATCTGTGAGGAAATAAAGGCCCAGCTGCTTCATGCAGGTGCGTGGCAGGAACGGGACAGGGCTGCTCTGGGCTGAAAGCCCCACTATGGATAAGGCCACAATGAACAAAGTTCTTGCTCAGCACAAATGGTGTCTCTGGGTCAGTCTCATTTTTATTTACTTATTTATTTATTTTTGCTTTTTGGGACAGGATGTCAAGTAGCTCAGGCTAGCTCAGACTTCACTATGTAGCCCCGATTGTAGTCAAATGCCTCCATGTCCGACTTGCTTGTTCCTGCCCCAACCTCCCAGGTGCTCCCAAGTCCTGGCTTCAGAACCTTTATTTACCCAGGCAGTGGTGGTCATGCCTTTAATCCTAGCACTCAGGAGGCAGAGGCAAGGGGATCTCTGTGAGTTCGAGGCCAGCCTGGTCTACAGAGCAAGTTCCAGGACAGGCTCCAAAAAGTTACAGAGAAACCCTGTCTTGAAAAACCAAAAACAAACAAACAAAACCCACCAGAATAAGCATTTAAAGAAAGTCAGTACCGGGTGCCAGTGATGTGGCTCAGTTGGTACTGGGCTCACCTAGCATGTACTGTTTGGTTCTGGGTTCCATTCCCAGGACTGCATAAACCTGGCCTTGTTGTACACACTTGGCATCCCAGGACTCAGGAGGTGGAGGCAGGAGAATAAACGTGATTGCTCAGCAAGGAAAAGAGAGTACCTTCGTCCCCCAGGAGGTAATGGGAGCTGGTAAGGAAACCCCAGCTTCTGTGTCTTCAGCTGCACTTGTCCTGGTGTTTTCTGAGCTGAAGCGACCTGAAGCGGTTAACACATTTGACCAAATCTGCCTTTTGTGTTAGTCAGCTCTCCAAACTGCAGCAAAACACCCGATGATGAATTTACAAAGAAGAAGTTTGTTTTGACTCGATGGCTGCTGGTTCTGGGGTAAGGTGGGAGAACGTGGCTGGGAAGCGAGATGGAGAGGGAAGAAAGGGAGGAGCTAGGAGAGAAGGACAGGCTTCCCAGTATCCTCTCAAGTAGGAGCCCCCAGTGAGCTAACTCCCTCCCTCTAGGTTCACCCCCCCTGCCCCCTTTATTTTTGGTTTTTCAAGACAGGGTCTCACTATGTTGCTCTGGATGTCCTGAAACTCGCTCTGTAGACCAGACTGGCTTTGAAGTCACAGAGATCCATCTGCTTCTGCTTCCCAGGTGCTGGGATTAAAGGCCTGCACCACCAACTCCCTGGTTCGGCTCCACCTCTTAAAGGGCCCACTAGTTCCCAGTGGTTTCAGAGCCCAGTGAATAAGCCTTTAATACGTGGGCATGGCCTGGGACACTTTTACAAACCATGGTACCTGTTATTGTTGTTGTTTATTTTTTGTTTTGACTGGATTTCACTCTGCTGTGGCCCAGGCTGGCCTTGAACTCACAGTAATCCTTCTGCCTCTGGTCCCAGTGCTGGAAGTGCTGAAAGTGGACCTGGATTCACAGCGTCCTTTTGTTAACTTCTTCCCTAGTCACTGTCTCTCTCTGTCTCCTCTGCCAGTCTCCCAGTTTACAGAACAATCCAGGCATCCTCGCCTCACTCCAGTGACAGAGAGAAACTCTGGTATCTCTTAGTGTTGGTATGGAAGGCCTGGGGGCTTCTGGAAGAGGTGTTGCATCTCAAACATAAATATGCAAGGCTGTGAAGCTGGTGTGCCCAGCCCTTCCACTCCACGGAAACCTCCCCCCCCCTTCGCTTGAACATTCCAAGTCATCCAGGCTTCAAGCGTGTACCAGTCTCTCGTCCCAAGCCGCTACAGGAAGGACATTGGCCCTCCAGATGGGCGCACACAGATTCATATAAATGAACAAAAACCAAACAGGACTGGGGATGTAGCTCAAGTTGGTAAAGTGGTTGCCAAGCATGCATGAGGCCCTGGGAGCAACTTAGGAGACTGTAAACCAGGAGTGGTATTGTATGCCTGTTATCCCAGCACTCTGGAGATTAACAGAGGACTCAGAAAGCGGAGTTCATTCTTAGCTACACAGTAAATTCAAGGACAGCCTGGGTTACGTGAGACCTTGTGTAAAACAAAACAAAACAAAACAAAAAACCCTCACAGAAGAAAATGAGGCCATGTCCAAGCTGCCTTACCTACTCTACCTACTATTTCTAAAGACTCGAGGGCTATAGAAGGATCTGGAAAGTGGTGGTTGGGTATAAGCAGATGAGAACCCTCACCACGTAATTCACAGTGGCAAGTGTGGGCAAGATCAAAGCAGTCCAGTTTTATCTCTGACGCCAGCAATGTTTTTTCCATTCAAGACTTCTTGATGTTTTGCATGTGTAGGTGAAAGTAAAGAGAGAAAGAAAATAGCAAATGAGAGCAGCCATGCTTCAGGGCACATCCTTTCAAATTTCAGCAGCAAACAGGACGAGGGTGGGGTCCCCACATGGACTCTGGTGTCACCTACCGTGCTGGCATTCTAGCCCTGCCATCTGCCATCTGTGTGACTTTGCAAATCCCCTAGCCTCTCTGGGCCTCTGTGGCCTCATCTGTAAAATGGGATAATAATGGCACTCATGTCACAGGGATGCCCTGAGGACCCTGCAGACAGGAACAGGGTACTGGGATCAGTCTGATGCATGATAATTGCTCAGTGTCAGAGAGACCAATGCTATGGCCATTGTCACTGCCGTTGGGAACCTATTAGGGAGACGAGGAAAAAATGAGGCAGCCAGATCCTGCTATGATTCCGTGACTCCAGGCCTTGGTTTACACAAAGATGGACATGATCCTTACTGCAGGGATGACAGCACCGCAGACACTGTGCTGAGTGTTTGCTGTCCTCTCTAACCTTCACAGTCACTCTCAGAGGATGGGCAGTGAGCACTCCCATCCCCCAGGTGAGGAGACTGGCCACAGAGAGGGACAGCAACTTACATGATTTTGTTATTATTGCTGCATTATTTATTATTATTATTATTAAGTGTGTGCATGCACACACACACGCAAAACATGCATGCAATGGTTCATATGTGGGAGCCAGATGACCAATCGTGAGAATCAGTTCTTGCCTTCTATCAAACCTAGGTCCTCAGGCATGGTGGCAAGCGCCTCTACCCACTGAGTCATTTGTCACCAGCCGAGGTCACACAGTTACACAGCTTCAAAGATCCCTGGAGGGGTGTGAGGTCAGTGTTGTCCATCTGTCCCGGAGTTGCTGGTGGAGCCCACTACCCTGCCCTGCCCCATCTGTAGGTCTTTCTGGCTTGCTAGGAATTGGTCTAGGGAGGGTTTTTGGATCTGATGAGCTTGGAACCTCTTCTGTTTTACAGTGGGGTTCAGGGCTATGGCTGGCTTTCCCAGCAGCCTCTGTCTCCTCTGAGTCTCCTTTTTCATTTCATATCCTCTTTCCCAGCATCTCTCGAAGTCATGTGAAGGTCTCAGGACACCAGGGGAAGGTGGCTAAGCTGCTTTATCAGCACCAGGCTTCTTAGCTGGACTAGGGAGGAGGAGAGTGGGTGGGAGGGTTCAGGGGCAAAATTCTAACTGGAGCTATTAAAGGATGCTGCTTGGGGCTTGATGGAACCAGGGCTCGGCACCCGGTCTCAGAGAGCTGAGAGTGTACACGTGTGTCCTCAAGCAGACAGAGGACATCCGGCAGGGGATATCTGGGGGAAGGGACCAGGAAGCTGTTCGATTATCCAGCTGCTTCAGTCTAAATATGTTGCACATCTGGTGGCCTAGAAATTGCCTATGATTTCATAGTCATTGCCTTGCTGTCTTGGCTTGAGCTTGGGTCTAGGGACGGGAGGAGGAGGGAGGGAGGAGGGCAGAAGGGGGAGGCAGTCCAGAAACAGAGAAGAGGGGCAAAGGGTTGCAGGAGGAGCAGAGGAAGAAGAGGAAGAAGAGAGGAGGGGGGAGGAGGGAGGAGAAGGAAGAGGAATTGGGGGGAGGGACAACAAGCTCATTTGCACAAACAGCCACTGGGCTCCTCTGTTCTGCCAAAACCGGAGTTGGTTTGTGCCAGGCCTTAATGCTAAGTGCTGATTTCTTCTGAGTAAGAGTGGGCTTGGAGAGGTTCTTAATGTAAGTGATGGGCTGCTCCCCACACAGGCCTATTGGCTCTCTCCTTGTAACAACAGGACCTTCTGAGAGGACCAAGGACAGTGCTGGAGCGGTTACCTGCTTTCTTCTACAAACACAGAGCCTCTGTGGTTTCTTTATAACAACAGGATGTGGGGAAATATATCCATGCAAGAGTAGGGCCTTTTGACGACAGCTGTGGGGCACAGAGAAGATGGTCATGTGGAAAGTCCCAAAACAGGGAAGGAAAATTCCTTGTCCCCTCCAATAGGTGATGAGCAGTGGTGGCTTTGGGGTGGCAGGTGGGGAGTTCTGAGGCCACATCTCAGATGAATGAGTTCAGTATGGATTGTTAATGTCTGCCTTTAGGTTGGCAAGGGCAGGCTGGGTGGGTTTGCTGTTCCATGTCTGCAGATTCAAACAGTGTTTGTTGAAAGTATTTAGAAACAGTAGTTAAGGCAGCAAATTTGAGTTTGAAGAAAGATGGGCCTGAGGGTGGCATCGCTTTCTGATTTTTTTTTTTTTTGAGAGAGAGCATTTCATGTAGCCCAGGCTGGCCTTGAACTCCTCAGTAGCTGAGGATGACCTTGAATTCCTGATTCTCCTGCCTACACCTCCTAAGTGATGGAATTATAGGCAAGCACTACCACACCAGGTACACGCTACTACACACATGATACTAGGAAATGGAACTCACCTCACGCTTGCTAGGCAAACACTCTACTAACTGAGCCACGCACCCGCAGATCTCTGCTCTTCACCTTTTTTGAGACAGGGTTTCATTATATGGCTCAGGCTGTCTCAGTTCATGATCCTCAGGGCTGGGATTCCAGGCATGCACACTCCCCCTAGCTATCTACTGTGCCTGACTGCTGCCTCAGATTTCATTATCTGTGGGGATGGAGGATAAAGAGGCCCAGCTCTGTTAGCTCTTCCTGTCTCAGAATCTCCTGCCTGCCTGCTGGCCTTGAACAGACAGCGGCAGGCAGGAGGGTACTAGCTAATGAACTGGGCACGGGTCTAAATGCTCAGAAGTTGGACACATCAGAAATTGAGTATGAGCCAGGTGTGGTGGCACACACCTTTAATCTCTGCACCCGGGAGGCAGAGGTCGGTGGATTTTCTGTGAGTTCGAGGACAGCTTGGTCTACAGAGTGAGTTTGAGGACAGCCAGAGCTTCACAGTGATACCCTAACTCAAAAGAGAAAATAAGAAAAAAGAAAAGAAATTATTTGCGGTTTGTCCACAAGCCCCTGGCCCACATGCTCAAGGGGATTGAGCCCTTTCTGAGCAGCACGGTCACAGGGCATACCAGCAGTCACTGAATATGCTATTAGGAGGCAAGGCATGTAGGTGGGCATTGCCTCTTCAGGCCGGGAACTCCCAGAGGTGACCTTGAAGAACTTGAGGTTGGACTCACCTAGGTGCCTCAGCTCAGGACTTCCAGGCTCTTCTGAATTGCCCGGCCGCAGATACAACCATGCCCCAACATCTTGGGAGAAATGCATTGGCAACTGGCATCTCTTTCCAACTGTCAGCTTGGTTTGTTCAGCTTCAGCACTACAGCACGCTTCCTCCTCCCTGACATCATTTCCAGGAATAGACAGCAATTACCACCCCAAGCCCAGTGTAGTACAGGAAATGAGGCGGCATATCATCTGATTCTGGCATGTGAGAACCTGTGCAGTGCCCAGTAGGCACATGCCCCCTTCCCTGATGTCTCCTCTCAGTGTGTCTTTCCACGCAGATGCCAATCTGCTAGGTCAGCAACTCTCTGAGGCTGCTTGGGCCATGGCACTTCATAGATGGGGCAGTCGGGCAGGGCTAAGTACTATGGGGGAGAATTACTCTAAGGACAGTGGGACTCAAAGAAGTTTGAGAACTGTT
>PVIU01008440.1:14040-83338 GCA_004026605.1 Ondatra zibethicus
TTCCCCTTCTCCCGGTCCCCTCCCACTACCCCCCATCCCCTCCTCCCTCCCCCTTTTTCCTTGAAAGAGGGCATGGTGCCCTGCCCTGTTGGAAGTCCAAGGCCCACCCCCATCCCTCCTGGCCTAGGAAGGAGTGCATTCAAAAAGACTCGGTTCTCAAAAAGTTAATATATGCAGAAGAGATAGGTCCTGGTGTCATGAGAACTGTTTTTATTAATTAATTAATTAATTGTTTTTGTATTTGAGAAGAGTTTTCCTGTGTAATCCTGGTTGTCCTGGAACTCGCTCTGTAGACCAGGCTGGCCTTGAACTCAGGGATTCACCTGCCTCTGCCTCCAAATGCTGGGATTAAAGGTGTGTGCATCATCACTGCTTACCTGGGAACTATATTTTTGTTTTTGTTTCACGATGTATGTGTGTGTGTGTGTGCTGTGTTGTGTGACCACAGTACTGCCAGAGGCCAGAAGAGGGTGCCAGCTGGAGCTCCAGGCCGTTATGTCGTTATGATCCTCTATGTCAGTTCTGAGAACCAAACTAAGGTCTTCTGCAGGCCTCCCTCCCCCTCATCCCTTCGTGTGTGTGTGTGTTAGGGCCTTCTGTAGCCTAGGCTGATCTGACTACACAGGGAGTACCTGTCTGAAAATAAACTCTTCTAATTAACAGCACATCCCACGAGGACACACCCCCAGCCTTCTCTTCCTGTCTCTGGACAGGATCTGCCACATGGAAGGACCTGGACTCTTTGTATCCACCAGGTCTCTCTGTGGCCCTGGCCAGTGGGCACAGAGGAGACAAAGGGGGACAGGCTCTGATTAGTTGGAAGGTGGCAGTATCTGCCTTCCTGCTTCTGCATGGATGGTGCCTGTGGCCCCTGGAGCTGTCCCTCACTATTTCGTGAAGCTTCCCTGGCTTGTTCATTTTTTCTTTTCTCTTGTTCCTGTGTCCAGGTGGGTCACCGGCTGGCCTTAGTGTCCCCTCCCCAGCCTCACTTGTTTTCCAGCCTCCACTCACACAGATATCCAGCTGTTCTGAAGCTGTGCCAACCCCGGCCTGTGCCCACGCTGTCCGCTGGTCCGGTGGTCACCCCTTGCCAAGGGGTGCTTGAGTCACTACTAACCAGGCTGTCTGGTAGCCTACTTAGGTCTCATAGAGCGTCTGCCATGTGGGTGTCATTGTTTCCGCCTTAAGGCTAGAGAAATAGAGAAGGGCAAAGCTGGGTCGTGGAGGAGGCTGAGCTAGAGCCCAGTGAGACCAGATGTCTCAGGGACCCTCCGCCTCTGGTGCTCCCTGAGTTCTGAGCCAGAGAGTCTCATTAGGAAATGAATGAGCGAAGGGATGTATGACTTAATGCGACTGAAGGAGAGAGAGAGTTGTCCCAGGTGAGTCCCAGGTCTAGGGGCTCCTTGCAAAGCAGAGTTGGGTTGGAGCTGAAGTGCCAACAGGAACAACATTCCACATAGATGAACAACCAAGGAGAGAAAAACAAGACAGTAGAAGAGCAAGACTCATCAGCAGGGAAAGGCGCTGTGGCCAAACCCAATGACCCACGTTTGATTCCCAGAGCCCCCGTGGTGGAAAGAGAGAACCAACACCGGCAAATTGTCCTCTGACTTCTGCGTGTGTGGGGCAGCTTGTGCATGTGCAGACACAAGAGATGGTGTTGGGCTTTGGGGAAGAAATCTGACAAGATGAGATTGTGGGTGGGCGCATGGGCAGCTCCAATGTGAGGTGGGGATAAGAAGAAGCCAGCTTTAGCAGTAGGCGGGTTGGAGGACAGGACTCCAGGAAGGGGAGCATGACAAGGGTACCGAGGTCATGTGGAGATGAGCCTGTGGAGAGCAGAGAACATTCAAGCTGTCACAGGCCTGAGACCTTAGCATGACTGACGTCATGTTATAGGCACCGTTCTGACCTTAAAACTTACTGTGTCGGCCCCAACACCTGCCACACTGGACCACGATGACAGTGCTCCAGGAAGCCATGCATTGGGGGCCTGTGATAGATATAATCTTAACTGTCAACTTGACCACACCTGGAACCGACTAAAACCCAAGCAGCCGGGCACAACTGTGAAGGATTATTCTTGATCGGGTCTTTTGAGGTAGGAAGAACCACCCTAAATCTGGGTCCCACCTCCTGCTGGCAGCCCGCATGAAGGAGGTAGAGGGAGGAAGCTTTTGCTCTTTGCCTCCTTGCCCTCGCTCTTGCTGGCAAGCCCATCTGTTCTGCTGGAGATGTCCGTTCACTGGTGTTTGAGGCAACTTCCAACATACACGGAAGACCAATGGAGACACCTAGACTCCTGGGCTGAACTACTACTGGAGTGTTGATCTTAGGGCCAGCCACTGTTGGTCTAGCCAGACCATAGCTCCATAAACCATTCGTATAAATCCCTTTATAAATATATGTCTACATAGACTCATTCTCTGTTCAGTTCCTCTAGAGAACCCTGACCCGAGAAGCCCTCACTTTGCAGGATCCAGGCAACTTCCTGTCAGTCTTTGTGCCTCTCAGAGTTGTATAGCACAAGGTCTTTGCACCAGGCCAGGGCACAGAGAGGTTAAGTCACTTGCCCAAGTCACACAGCTTGCACATAGCAGAAGTGGGATTTGAGATCAGGTCTATCCAAATCTGTCTATCAACATGTCCTCCTGCTCACTATGACAGCACCCATGGCTGAATTCCCCAAATGGATTTCCTATAATGGATGCAGAGAGAGCAAGCTCATACCTACCACAGCCTTCACAACGTCTGGGGTGCAGCAGGCAGCACCTCGGCAGTGAGGGCTGAGAGCCAACCTGGGTGTCAAGGAAGGGAGCTGCTAGGAGATGGTCCCAACCCGGAAGCTCAGGGTGGAAGGGAGCCCGAAAAGACAGGTGCTGATGGCAATGGCTCATGACTGGAAGGGTCTTAGGCTGAGAGACTAAGGAGGACAAGACAAACATGCTAGAGCCTGGAGAGAAGATTCAGTGGGCAAAATTACTTGCTCTGAAGGCATAAGGACTTGAGTTTGAATCCCTAGCACCTACATAAAGAAGTCAGACATGGTACATGGTCATGCATTCCCGTGATCCCAGTACTGAGGGGCAGAGATGGGTGGCTCCTGAGAACTCTGGCCAGTCAGCCTAGATGAAATCTCTCTCTCTCTCTCTCTCTCTCACACACACACACACACACACGAGACATACACAGGCATGCAGACAAAAGTACATGCCAACTAAAAGTTAAAGAAAACTGCTCAATGGCTGGGAGCATGCAGTGCTTGCCCAGCATGTGGGAGGCCCTGGGCTCCATTCCCAGCACCCAAAGATAAAACCACAAAAAGGCAACAAAAGATGAACATTGCCTTCCAAAGGGCCACCTCTCCAGTGGACCCTGAGCTGTCCTGGAGCTTGCCGGCAACTCTAATTCTTGAAGTGACTTTTGACTTGGCCTCAGCTTTATCTTTCTAGAACATTAAAATCGGTTTAAGGTGACCCAGATCTGGAGCAGGGCAGCGGGGTGCCCTGAGATGACAACTCTGCCTTGCTCGCTTCTGCACAGAAGCAAAGGTCCCCAAATCCACCCCCACAACTGCCCCACCCCCATCCTCACCGTCCCCGCTGGGACTGGTTATTGGCAGGTGTGCATGAGTGAATTTTGGGGTCACAGCGAGTAATCGGATCTGGCCAGGCTGAAGCAGTTGACCTGAGCTCTTGGATAAGGGGGTTCATCTAAATCTGTCAGAGAAGATGTCTTCTCAAGGCAGCCTAGGGACCAGGACATGAAAACCAGGCTTGGGAACCCCCTCCCCACATTCACAACTCCCATGCCATGTGAAAATCCATCCCTGAGGCCAAGCCCCTCACTGTGGGTGAGAAGCCCAGATCACAAAGAGCCTGGAGGAGGAAGCAGGAAAGTGGGTGTGGGCGGGGCGACCTGGGGCCTTCAGGCCTTCTTCTGACCCATTCTGGATGATGATTGCCATTGAGTGAATGAATGCCATTAGTGAGTGAATGCCATTAGTGAGTGAATGCCATTGTGGGCGGTGTAGCAAAGGTGCAGACTTGTTAGATCTGCTTGTTCAAACCTCATCACCCCTAAAGAAGGCATGCCCCTTGCTAGGCTCCTGGAAGATAACCTCCAGCCCCAGAATAAATGCTGTGGGGTTCCCAGCCTTGTATTTGAGCTGGGCCTCTGGAGCAGGTGAGACCAAGTGACAAAGACTGGGCATGCAGGCTCATCTATGTTCACGTGTCTGACCCTCAATAAGCACTGTAGATGCCAAAACTTGGGGTATCTTCCTATTGTCAGTAATTTGTGCCACAGGCTAAAGCTTTGTGAACTCAACACAGGAGATTCCTTTGGGAGTCCAGGTCCACTGTCTCCCGAACTCTGACCATTGTCTTTAATTTTGTTGAGTTCAGTCTGTGTCTTGTCACTATGATAAACCATGATTGGGTTGTTCCTCCAGCCTCCGAGGGCTTTACTGAGCACAGCTGATCTGAGCCGCCATCATTAGAGATGGTCTATAACAGAAGTGATGGCAGCAAAGTCTAGTCATTTTGGGGTGTGTCTCTTGCTAGAACACCTCCTCCTGGCTTCTTTAAGCTTTGCTTGCTGGGAAGCTTGCCCAGCTCTGGTCTCCATATGCTGGGTGTGGCCAGAAGGTCACAGTAATCCAACCCCAGGACTGGGCATGCCCAGCAGGAGCCGCCATGAAGGAGCAGGAGGCTGTGAAGGTGAAATGATTAGAGAGCTCACTTCCTTACCCTCAATTCCCAGAGGAGGAAACTGAGTCCAAGAGAAGTCAAAGCCTAGTCCAAAGGCTCACAGCTAGTTAGTTACTGGCAGCCCAGGTCTGTATAACTCTAGGACCTAGCTAGCTCTCCAAGCTGTGCTGAGAATGGGACCATAGCAGCAGCCTTGGGAAGGTCTGTGGGCGTGGACTGGGCCACCAGGGTGTGTTGCAGAAGGCCATAGAAAGGAAGGGCCATGACCGACGCCTTCCTCACGGCTCTCCACTTTTCCGGAGGTCTGAAAAACTACTTTTCCTCTATCAAGAGAAGCAAGATGACATTCACTTAAAAAATGTTTATGGCACATTTATTTATTGATTGGGTGGGAGCAAGTGCACACACAGCACAGAACATGTGTGGAGATCAGAGGACAGCATGCTGGAAACAGGTCTTTCCTTCTACCATGTGGGGCCCAGCGGTTGACCTCTGGCAGCAAGTGTCTTTACTGAATGAATGATCTCTCCTGCCTGGTGCTACTCCCAGGGGATTGAGGAGAAGGAAGGAGAAGGCATCTGGGGTCTTAGATTCAGCTCCTTCCTGATTTGTGTGTGGCAGCTCACCATGTCATACCACAGAGGACACAGACTGGCCCAGTGTGCCACCCCCTCAGACCCTGGCTAGCAGGAAGAGGCTGGGAGGAAGTCAAACTCCAGGGACTTCTGGTTTTCCCTCTGGTGCAGGGTCCAATTCTCTGTTAGCACAACAAGGTGCAGCAGGACTTGAGGATGGCAGACAGGGAGACACTTGTCCCTGCAGTTGAGGTCTTAGGACCTCAGTTGGGTTCACTAAACCAACAAGCAGTATAGATTAACCCTGCTTAATCTTCTTGTGAGGCCCCACCTATTATGCAAAGAATCCTGGGAGTTGTAGTGTTTTAAGTTTCTTTTGTTTTTGTTGTTTTGTTTTTTTTGAGACAGGGTTTCTCTGTGTAGCAGTCCTGGTTGTCCTGTAACTCACTTTGTAGACCAGGCTGACTTCAAACTCACTGAGATCTGCCTGCCTCTGCCTCCCGAGTGCTGTAAAGGGCTTGCACCACCACCGCCCGGTGGGAGTTGCAGTTTTTAAGGTTGTAGTTTTTTTGTTTGTTTGTTTGTTTTCTTGAGACAGGGTTTCTTTGTGAGCCTGTCCTCGAACTTGCTCTGTAGATCAGGCTGGCCTCGAACTCACAGAGATCTGCCTGGCTCTGCCTCCCAAGTGCTGGGATTAAAAGCGTGCGCCACCACTGCCTGGCTGAGATTGTAATTTTAAGGTCTCCTCGTGTTATCCTAGAAGTGAGAATGGAGACAGAGAAGAAGGGAGGAAGGGGAGAGAGAGAGAGAGAGAGAGAGGGGGGAGAATGGTTCTGTCTTCTTGCTGAGGAGCCAGATAGAGCTGCCTTCCCTCAGAGCAGCCTGGGGCATCTCATCCCTCCTGCCACCTCCAGACGGTGGCCAGGTGTCCCCAGTGTCTTGTGGGTCATGGACAGCAGCATGGTGCCAAATTGAATTGAATGCTGGCTTCCCTCCCAGGCTGGTCTCCATCACTGCCCTCTGGACAGAAGCTCAGGACACAAGAAGGTCACCTGTTTGTCACAGGGGGAGGTGGGGAGGGGATGTGATGGTTGTTAGTGGAGTTTTAGGATAAAGCTGGGGTGAATTAGGGATCGGTTTGGCTACCTGTCTCAACACGCCAATTAGAAAGAGGCATGGACAAAGACATAGACAGTCAATGTGGCCACCCTGGAAGAAAAGAGTTAAAGGGGTTCAGTGACCTTGGGCTTCTCTCCTGAGGCACTGATGGGAGCTTTGGGATGCCACAGAGGAAGAATTGGGTTAGAGGCTGACATGTCTATGAGTTCTGCTGTTCCTGGAATCCAAAGTGTCTGAAGGTTAGGGCGATGCTCTAACCTTGGTGAGGGCATTCTTGAGCAGGGCATTGTGGGAGCTGACCTTCAGATATTTCCTCACTCTTGTTTTCTTTTCTTTTTCTTTCTTTCTTTTCTTTTTCTTTTCTAGTTTTTTGAGACAGGGTTTCTCTGTAGCTTTGGAGCCTGTCCTGGAACTAGCTCTTGTAGACTAGGCTGGCCTCAAACTCACAGAGATCTACCTGCTTGGCCTCCCGAGTGCTGGGATTAAAGGCGTGTGCCACCACTATTTCCTCACTCTTATTTCTGCATCTTCAGACTCTCAGGACCTGAGGTCAGCCAGGTTGGCAACATCCTGAGGGATCGACACACTAATGAATTAAGCAGGAATGTGACCTAAAGAAAAGGGACGGTAAAATGAAGCCATGAGGCACAGCATGGCGGCACACGCCTTCAATCCCAGCACTCAAGAGGCAGAGGCAAGTGGATCTCTGTGAATTTGAAGTCACCTTGGTCTACACAAAGAGCTCCAAGACAGCCCAGGCTATGTAGTGAGGCCCTTCCTCAAGCAAACAAAAATGAGAAAATAAAATAAGCAAAATGGAGTGGGGGGTCTACAGACATTGTCCCGTACCTCTCTTCCCTCATTAAGTACTGTCGCCGGGATTGGGATCCAAGGCCGAACTCCCATGCTTGATCTCCAATTCTTGTGAATGCTATTGAAAGAATTCAAGCAGAGTGTGCAAAAGAGGCGGGTTTATAGCAAGGTGGAGAATGTTCTCCCGTGATGGAAGTAGATGGGGGCCAAGCAACCAAGACACCCATCTCCAGGGAGTGGACAGGAGGCCAAGCACTATCTACCAGTACTATCTACACTTCAGAGGGGCTCTGTGAATTCCTAAAGCTCCTAGAACCCACCATGCTGGCTTCCTGGTCCATCTGCATCCACCCTTCCAGGAAAGGACAATCCTAGCCTCCTCCTTTATCACTAAGCCTGCTGTTGGATAAGGATCTTGCAGGATTTAGACAGTTATCTCTTAAGGCCACTCATCTCCACCCAGGCCAGAACTGTGACTCAGAGCCCATCCTTTTGGCCTCTAATGAAAGTCCTGAAGCTTCAGTTCTAGTTTTACAGGGCTGATGGCCGGGGAGGTTGTCAGTCCTTAACCTGCAGCCCCAGGCAATATCTGAGGAGCCCCAGTCACTATCCGACTTCTCACACCGTTTTCCCTCAAGATTGCAAGAGAGCTGCCAGCAACAAACCGAGGCAGCATGCTTCCTGCTTCCTTTCTCATCCTCAGAGATGGCAAAGAAGAGTCCTCTAAACTTGGACTGGGCCTCTCCTTTGCTTCTGATGAGGCAGGCCACTGTCACTAATTATAAGCCCATCCCTGTGGCAGTCTCCAGGAAACTGTAGGATACCAGTTAGCCTGTTATGTTCTTGGTCCAAGCATTGACCAGGGCAGGCTGACTTGGCAGTCTGACCCTGATGGAGCCCTGCACTGTGTGTGAGGGTCAACTGGGTAAACTGGAATCTGATAGAGCAGTCTTTTGCATTTGTTTCAGTATGCCTTTGACTCTCACAGGCAGAGGTGGGTGAGCAGTTAGCCCCCTGGTTCCTGACCCCCCACCATTTGCCCAGCTGGCTCCATCCTGACTCTGCTTTACTGCTGGTTTTGTTTGCTCCAGGCCACGTGGGTGTGGGGGTGGGGCTTGTTCTTTTTGGCAAGAGGATTGAGCTCTGCACCCAGGAAGACTGGGAGGGTAAGCCTTCCCCAGGGAGGCATGTTTCTAACCACTGCCCACCCAGCGGCAGCCGGTTGAGAGCTGCGAGTCAAGCAGCCTAACCAGCAGTGACAAGATGGGGAGCTTCCAGGTGGTGAAGGCTTAGAGTTAGAGTCATTGTCTAGCACGCCTGAAACCCTAGGGTCAATCTCCAGGCAGATAAATAAAATAAATTAAACTCTGAAAACAGGTCTACTTAGGTCTGTGTTACAGAAAGGAGGGCCTTTAAGTGAAAAAGCGAGGGGACAAGAGAGAAAGGCCCAGGGAGGGGATGGGAACTGACTTGGTGGCCAGGGAGATCCCTTGGCGCGTCTGGTTTCACATGGGGTAGTTGAGGGTAGCTAAGGAGTGTGTTGCCGTGTCCCCTCGGGGAAGCTGCGGGTTCCCCGTAGGTCCTGCGGTCTCGGCTGTCCATAGAGAACGCGAGTCGCCGCTGTCACAAAGGCGCGTATTCCAGGGCGGAGAACGCGGGGTGTGGAGCTGGCTGCAGCCCAAACGCTCGCGGAGCCGGCTACTTGGAGCCGCGGGTGGTAAGTTCGGCGCAAACAGCGCCCCCTGCTGGGGAGGAGCGGAGGCTAGGGGCTGCCTCAAGCCTGGGGCCACCACCGCCATCATAAATGCTCCCCAAACCCAAAGAGCTATATGTCCTCTCAAGCGTCCTCATATTTATTTATTTGTCATTTATTCATTTGTTTGAGACAGGGTCTCATACCACAGGCTGGCTTTGAAATTTGCGCTGCAGCTAAAGATGACCTTGACACCTGATCCTCCTTCCACCTTCCAAACGCCGGGATGGCCGGCCAGTACCACCATGCCCTGCTTTATTCTTGTTTTAAAACAAACCATGTCACTCATCCAGGATCCCTGCAGAACCAGCCTTGTCATTTAAAAGCGGGGAGGAAGTGTAGGCTCCCTGCTCTGGCTATTAAATGGGAGATGGTAAAGATGGCAGGGTAGCTAACAAATGGGAGGTGTTCAAGATGGCCCGAGTAAAGCCATTCATTCAAGTTGTGTTTGGGAAGGCTCCAGAAACTGTCAAGACATGGCCTCATGGTCATAACCTCCTCACTGTAAGAATCTTCTAGCATTATTTTCTCTTCAAGTATGGTATACCGAACCGGCCATCTCCACAGTCCCCATGGCATCTTTGACAGCTCACACAAGCCAGCGGATGCCTTGGGGCTACATTTTCCTTGCTTCTCAGCCTTCAGCCAGGTGCTCTCTCTGCCCAGAATTTCTCATTCAGCACGGCTTGGTGAGTTCCTATTCCTCCCGCAGAACACAAAGGCCACATCTTGTTGGAGCCTTTCCCACTCTTTCACCCTGGGCTGCCTTGGTAGAATCTTGAGGATGACTCACCGCTCAGTTCCCCCAGTAGGCACAGTTTGCATGCCAAATCGATTTGCACATTTGCACTGCCAGAACTCTGGTGGTTTACAGGCCCCAGAAAAGTCACTTCAGATTGCTTTCATGAAAGGTTCTGATTAGTGTGCTTGGACAAGACCCAGAAGCATCTTCTGGTCTGGCTTTGGTGTCTACGGTTTAGCTTGATTTAGCTTGATTCTTTGGGCCCTGTGGAGATGGCTGTCCGCGCGCCTGACCTCAGGTGCCTAGGTTAAAATTCATCCTGCAACAGCCTGAATTGCTGAATTCTCTGGAACGCCTAGCAGGGAGCCGGGGATTCTGGGAGTCCAGGCCCACGCTAGTGGGCGGATATTATGCAGATTAGGTGAGCGCACTGATTGGCCTCTACCCTCCCCAACCTTTCCAGAGTGGAAACTGAGGTTCCAGAGAGCAGGAGGGATGCACCTAAGGTTCATCAGAGGCTGGGGAGGAATTTGAATTGAGACCCTAGAGTCCACATAGGACCTCCTAGTTTCTGGGACACAGTGGGTCTTACAGTCCTGTCGGGTTTGTTAGACTTACGTCCACTTGTCTGAATGCCTCTGGCAGGTGACATTCAAGTTATTTTTTTTAAAGATTTATTTATGCCGGGCAGTGGTGGCGCACGCCTTTAATCCCAGCACTTGGGAGGCAGAGGCAGGCAAATCTCTGTGAGTTCGACGCCAGCCTGGTCTACAGAGCTAGTTCCAGGACAGACTCCAAAGCTACAGAGAAACCCTATCTCGAAAAACCAAAAAAAAAAATAAATAAATAAAATAAAATAAAGAGAAAAAAGATTGGGGCTGGAGAGATGGCTCAGTGGCTAAGAGCACTGCCTCCTGTTCCAGAGGTCCTGAGTTCAATTCCCAGCATCCACATGGTGGCTCACAACCATCTGTAATGAGATCTGGTGCCCTCTGCTGGCCTGCAGAACACTGTATATTTAATGAATAAATAAATCTTAAAAAAAAGAGAAAAAAGATTTATAATAAATCTTGTTGATTTATTATAAAATAATAAATAAATAAATGTTGTTATGTATACAACATTCCATGTATGCCTGCAGGCTAGAAGAGGGCACCAGATCTCATTTCGGATGGTTGTGAGCCACCATGTGGTTGCTGGGAATTGAACTCAGGACCTCTGGAAGAGCAGTAAGTGCTCTTAACCTTTGAGCCATCTCTCCAGCCCCAATTCAAGTTCTGATGTGCTAAATACCGGTCTGGGTTGCTGGCTCCTGACCTGAGAGAGGAGGGGCTACAGTGTGTATGTGTGTGTGTGTGTGTGTGTGTGTGTGTGTGTGTGTGTGTGTGTGTGTGTAGTGCTTGCCCAGCATGCATAAGGTACTGGGTTCAATACAGTACCACCACATAAGTTGGGTGTGATGGCGCACACCTGTAATCCCGGCACGTTGGCGGTGGAGGCAGGAGGATGAGGAGTTCAAGGTCATCTTTGACACATATTGACTTTGAGGCCAGCTTGGGCTGACAGGAAACCTTGTCACAAAATCAGAAGGCTCCCTCAGGGTGCTCACCATCTGAGGCCTTTGTACCTCTTTCCTTCAGAGATGTGAGGAGAAGGGTAAGTGACAGGCTGGAGCTATCTGCCCGGGCCCTAATAATAAACTGGGAGAGGAAGAAGTTCCAGGCATGCTTGGCTCTGGGGGGAGGGGCTCTAGTCACACCCAGCACCATCTGCTATGTCCCCTTTGTATGCCAAGCTGTGGGCGGGAGAGGGGACCGTGAGAAGGGGGAGAGGCTCATGGGTCCTCACTGCCAGCAGGGGTGGCCCACTTCCTTTTTTCCTCCTTTCCCTCTGGGCAGGACGTTGCAGAGAGACACACAGAGAACAAGAGAGAGGGGTGGGTTTGCTGGCTGTGGCCTCCAGGATCCAGTGTCTAAGCAGAAAGGAAGCTCAGATCCGTCTCAATGCCACTGGTAGGTGATGACAGCTGGTCACTCGCTGTCCCTTCATGGACCATCTCACTCTACCCAACACCCTGTCTCTGGGCATCGACTGCATAAACAGGAGGCTAGAGTTCAGGAACAGTCCGTGACTTTCTCAGGCTCACAGCAGAGTAGGATTTGAACTCAGGACCCTAAAGAACACCTTCTCAACTCAGCAAGACACCTCCACAGCGAGTTCGACTGTCACCTAGCAGCCCTGGGTGGGTCTCCCCTGTGACAGACAAGTAGATGACATCACCCTGGAGGGGGTTACCCCCTCTCCTGGTGGTCACCTGGGCCTCCTCTCTCTCCGTCTGGCCCAGGTGAAGAAACACAGGAGGAAGGTCTCTTTAAGCTCTCCGGAGCTTTCCGAGAAGGCCAAAGAGCAGCTGGCAGAGGCGGAGCTGAGGAAACTGAGGCAGCAGTTCCGCAAGATGGTGGAGAGCAGGAAGTCCTTCAACTTCCGCAACCAGCGCATGATCGCCAACCAGTAGTAAGAGCGGTGTCCCCGGGCGGGCCTAGGGCACAGCGGGGGCAGGGAGCACCCTGAACCCACCTGGGGGCCGGGGACCTTTTATCCTACGCTCTAGAGCTTCATAGGAGGGCACCCAGTGAGCAGGATCCAGGGTTCTTGGGGTTCCGGGGGACAGGTGACCCTCAACCAGGCCCTGACCCTCTCTGCTCCACCCTGTGCCTCGCAGACACACCCTCATCTAGCAACCCCAGTCCCAGCACGGGGGGAACCTGATTGGTTCAGGTGTCTACGCCTGTCCAACCAGCTGTGGCAGTGACGGGGCGTGGCCACTCTCTGGCTGGTGCCTCTGGGGATGTTGCCAAGCTGCCTCTGCAGGGCCCAGCCTTTTGCAACTGGGGAGACCCGGTTGTGAAGCCCCTTCTGCAAGGCCAGAAGCAGGCCTCCTTCCTCTCTCACTGTCTGCATGCTTGGAGTTCAGAGGAGGGAGCGGAGGGGATCTTTCCTTTCCCCTGGATCCATTTACTCCATGCGAGGCTGGTCCCTAGGAGACAGCCCTGTCAGTTTTTAAAAGAAGTGTTTTTTTTCCAGAGCACTTTACTGCCATCTGTTGGAAAAGTGCTTATTACATAGAACCAGAGGAAATGTCTCAGGCTGGGGAGGTAGCACAGCCTGAATCCAAGCCTGATGGCTTGAATTAGATCCCAGAGAGCCACAAGGTTAGACTCCCACGTTGTTTTCTGACCTGCATACGCACAACGTGGCATGCTAACACCCACGCACATGTTCATATATCATGCACAAATAAATACATGTTGAAAAAAAGAAAAAAGTGAAGGCTGGAGAGAAGGCTCAGCAATTAAGAGCACTTGTTGCTCTTGGAGAAGATCTGAGTTCAGTTCCCAGCACCCACATCTGTCTTTCTGCCACCTGGAACTCCAGCTCCAAGGGCTCTGTCACTCTCTTCCGGCCTCTACAGGCACCCCTTGTCACCTACTCCCATATAGATAAAAATGACAGAATAAATAAAGAAATTTCGGTGCATGGTGGTGTACACTTGGGAGGCAGATGCAGGTGGATCTCTGAATTTGAAGCCAGCCTGCTCTAGTAGAGAGTTCTAGGCCAGCCAGAGATACATAGTGAGACTGTCTCAAGATGAATACAATTTAAAAGGAAAGCATGGGCAAGTTCTGACTGTGAGAGCCCCCTACACTCCGGGGCACTGGCTCCCCTGCTACCCAGCCCAGCCCTGCCCATCAGCCTGTTGCCTTTCCCTGTAACCACTGTCCTCCATGCGGGACTCAGCTGCTGCTGTTTTCCGTCCACCTTAACAAGGGCTGCCTCCAGGAGGGAGCTGAGGGGTGGGAAGGCCCAGCGGCCTTGGAAAAGACCAACTTCTAGATTCACTGGTCACACATGGTCTCTGAAATGGTAGTCAGTTAAACAAAATGAAGCATTGGGTTTTGGTGCACACCGGAAGTGGGTCAATGGTTCACTAGTCTCCTGACAGTGCAGGGATGGGACAACCTTGTATGTTTGTTTTTTGTTTTTCGAGACAGGGTTTCTCTGTGGCTTTGGAGCCTGTCCTGGAACTTGCTCTTGTAGACCAGGCTGGTCTCAAATTCACAGAGATCCGCCTGCCTCTGCCTCCTGAATGCTGGGATTAAAGGCGTGCACCACCACCGCCCAGCCAGGGCAACCTTTTTATTGTCTTTGTAGATTGACCCATCGGTTTCATCCCTGACCATGACCAATTGATTGCTGTTTTTTTTTTTTTTTGGTTGTTTGTTTGCTTATTCAAGACAGGTTTTTTCTGTGTAGCCCTGACTATCCTGGAACTCAGTCTGTAGATCAGGCTGGCCTCAAACTCAGAGATTCCCCTGTCTTTGCCTCCCAAGTGCTGGGATTAAGGGTATGTGCCATCATGCCTGGCCCCATCTTGTTTTTTTTGAGACTGTGTCTCTCGTTGGCTTGGAGCCCCCAATGAGGAGAGACTGGAGGGACAGCTAGCTCAGGGGTCCTCCTGCCTCCACTTCCAACAGCTGACTTTGCATGAGTGCTTGGATGGACTTCAAGTCCTCATACTTACACAGGGAACCCTTTAGCAGCTGCTGAGCCATCTCCCAAGCCCCTCCATGAAGGGTTTTGACAGGGCAGCTAACCCCTAGAAGCATGTATCCCTCAGGGAAGGTGGAGAGGAGAGATGGAAATGACTAGGGTCAGGGACATGGGGGTTCAGATGTGGACCCAAGCCCTAGCCCTGAAGCCTTCTCCTCTCACTGGGGCCCAGGCCTTCCTACAGACTCCTTTTGGGGTAAGGAATCCTGTGGGTTCTGTGAAGGCAGTTTAGGGGCTGCTGGGTTAAATCAAAACTGCTTCCCCTCAGTAAGGAAATCGAGAATCTGAAAGCTGAACAGGCAGAGACTACCCTGCTCTTGAGCCTCGTGAAGTCTCCCAAGAACCTAGACCTGAACCAGAAGAACTTCATGGAGCTGCGCTTCCTACTGCAGACCAAGGGGGACTACGAGGCACTTATCACCTCCATGAAGGTGCTGCTGGGAGAGCTGGATGACAAGGTGAGACTTTCCTGGGACTGGGCAAAAGGGGACAAGGACAACATACCCATGATGCTCTAGGCAGAGTGGAACATAGCATGGGAGCTCAGCTCCATCAACCCTGCCTGTCCAACCCCAGCATCCTTAACATCGACCAACACGGGCCAGGTTTTGAATGATGCTAGTTTCTCCCTCCTTCATGCTATGCACCAGTCTTTTTGTCCTGGCACTAAGATGCTGGACAGCATCTCTCTGGGACATTGCCAGGTGTTAGTGCAGGAGAAAAGCCTTTTAGAAGGTCTCATGTGGAGCATGGTATACACATGTCATTCTGAGCATGATTCGTTGCCTCAATATCGTCACTCAACACCACCCGTCATTAGTGTGACCCTCCTGGATGGTGTCATTGGCTAGGTCTTGCTGTGTCCCAATCCTTCCTTGTAGGAAAGGGAACTTACTACTTACTGAGTTTGTATGGTAGAAGTATGTATCTTTATAATTTATTTGTATTTATTTATTTCTGAGGCATATATTTGTAGGCCTGGCTAGCCTAGAATTCACTCTGTAGTCCAGGCTAGCCTTGAAGTCAGAGATCCACCTGCCTCTGCTTTTCAAGTGCTGGGATTAAAGGTGCATGCCGTGATACTCAGCCACCCTTACTCTTATTTGTGTGTGTGTGTGTGTGTGTGTGTGTAAGATTTTATTTTATTTTATTTAAAGATTTGACTGTTGTGCCTGCACACCAGAAGAGGGCACCAGATCTCATTACAGATAGTTATGAACCACCATGTGGTTGCTGGGAATTGAACTCATGACCTCTGGAAGAACAGTCAGTGCTCTTAACCACTGAGCCATCACTCCAGCCCATTTATTTTATTTTTAATTATGTATGTATGCCTGCGTCTGTGTGAGAATATGTGCATGGGAAAGCAGTGCCCATGGAGTCTAGGAAAAGGCGTTGGATCCCCTAGAACTGAATTATTGAGACGACTGATGTGGGTGTTGGGAACCAATCTTAAGTCCTCTGCTAGTTCCCTGGGGATGGAACCTAGGACCTTGTGCACTATAGACAAGCCCTCCATCACTGAACTATGTTTCTAGTCCTTTATTTATTCATTTTAAACCAATATGGTACCTGAATAAGACTCTAGAGTAGCAAATGACACTAAATTCAAATGCATTTTAATAAATGAACACTCTGGTCCAACATCTAAAATGGTCACAGGGCCACATATCTGGGTTTTCCGAGCCACGGCGCCTCTGCGAAAACTAAACTCCAGTGGCATAGCACCAAGGCAGTGGCCACAGGCAGTACAGAAATGATTGACCTATCTAATAAATCTTTATTTGTAGCAATAAGCTGTGGGCCAATTTCCAAAGAGCTGTAGTTCGCAGCCCTTGGTGTGACTGATGCAGCCAGAGACTGCACAGTCTCCTCTAGAAACTATGGCTGTCAGGGCTGAGGAGATGGATATTTTTTGTTTACTGGTGAGAAAAATTCACACTCAGAGCCAAGAGTCATTATTTTACCCCCGGAATGGGTGAGAATAAATTGAATGGAGTAGGGGCCAGGAAGCTAGAGTCAAGCTCTGTCCATTGGATGGAAGTCAATCTCCCTTTTGCTTTAACCCCCTTTCCTGCGTGAATGGTCGATCTGTGGGGGTGGACAGATGCTGATGCAGCTCAGCGCTCCCCATCCCCCTCTCTCTTTCAGATTGTTCAGATGGAAAGGAAGATCAACAACCAGAGACAAATCTTCTTGAAGACACAAGAGGCCAACAACCCCCGGAAGCTGCAGAAACAGATCCATATTCTGGAGACCCGACTGAACCTGGTAGGTAAGGGGCTGTTCTCTGAAGCCTCAGCACTCCATCCCTACCCTCACCCAACCCTGACCCCATCCCTCATCCCTACCCTCATCCCCACCCTTACCCCACCCTCACCCCACCCCTCATCCCCACCCTCATCCCCACCCTCATCCTACCCTCACCCCAACCCTCATCCTCACCCTCACCTCACCATCATCCCACCCTCATCCCCACCCTCACTCCACTCTCATTCCACCCTCATCCCTACCCGTACCCACCCTCATCCCCCCTCAACTCACCCCCATCCTCATCCTCCTTCATCCCCCTTCATCCCCCCTCATCCCACTCCCATCCTCATCTCCACCCTCACCCCACCCCCACTCCTTTATACTTCCAGAAATGAAGCTTGACCGCTGAGCCACCAGCGGAACATATGCTTGCTTGGTGCTTGAAAGAGGTGGACTGAGGGTACTCCCCACCCACTGTAGCTCCCATTCACCCATCCCTTGCCTATCATGTCCCCAAGGCCACCAGGAAGGTGTAAACATGCCTCCTCCCCTGGCAGGAGGCTCAGGCCTGGGCAACATTAGGACATAAACCTCAATAGGGAAAAAGTTATGTTTTCTGATTGGTGGCCTTAGTTTGCAGTGACATTTATTGTAAGTGACCTCCAGTTCCATAGTGCTTATATTAGAGTTGGTAAGGTCACCCTAACTAAGTTGAAAACTTCAGAGGTGGAAGTAAGACCTTTAAGAATGGCTTGGTCCAGGTGCTTCAAATTATTTATTATTTTGAAATGATTTATTTATTCTTATGAACATTGACTAGTGTTTTGCCTGTGTACATGTCAGTGTGAGGGTGTCAGGTACCCTGGAATTGGAGTTACAGACAGTTGTGAGCTGCCATGTAGGTAATAACTGAATTCTGTTCCTTAGGAAGAGCAGCCAGTGTTCTTTTATTTTTTAATTTTTTTTCCTATGATATTTATTGAGCTCTACATTTTTCCCTGCTCCCCTCTCTGCTTCTCCCATCTCCCCTTCAACCCTTCCCCAAAGTCCCAATTTACTCAGGAGACCTTGTCTTTTTATACTTTCTACTCCCCATGTAGATTAGATCTATGTAAGTCTCTCTTAGTGTCCTCATTGTTGTCTAAGTTCTCTGGGATTGTGGTTTGTAGGCTGGCTTTCTTTGCTTTATGTTTAAAAACCACCTATGAGTGAGTACATGTGATAATTGTCTTTCTGTATCTGGGTTACCTCACTCAATATAATGTTTTCTAGCTTCATACATTTTCCTGCAAAATTCAAGCTGTCATTATTTTTTTCTGCTGTGTAGTACTCCATTGTGTAAATGTACCACATTTTCTTTATCCATTCTTCGATACAGGGGCATTTAGGTTTCCAGTTTCTGGCTATGACAAACAAAGCTGCTATGAACATAGTTGAGCACATGTCCTTGTGGCATGATTGAGCATCCTTTGGATATATACCCAAAAGTGGTATTATTGGGTCTTGAGGAAGGTTGTTTCCTAATTTTCTGAGAAATCGCCACACTGACATCCAACGGGGTTGTATCAGCTTGCATCCCCACCAGCAATGCAGAAGTGTTCCCTTTTCCCCACAACCTCTCCAGCATAAGTTGTCATCAGTGTTTTTGATCTTGGCCATTCTTACAGGTGTAAGATGGAATCTCAGAATTGTTTTGATTTGCATTTCTCTGATGACTAAGGATGTTGAACATTTCCTTAAGTGTCTTTCAGCCATTCTAGAATCCTCTGTTGAGAGTTCTCTGTTTGGGTCTGTACTCCATTTTTTAAAATTGGATTATGTGATCTTTTGGTGTCCAATTTCTTGAGTTCTTTGTATATTTTGGAGATCAGACCTCTGTCTGATGTGGGGTTAGTGAAGATGTACATGCAAGTACTCACACAAACATGTGCAATACAGTAGTATTAAAGTAGTAAAAAAAAATATCCTACAGAAATCCAGGGCTGGACTAGGGAAAGAGAAACATAGAGTACACAGTGCAAAACTGAAGGAGGCTCCTCACTCTCTTTTGGGCTTGTAGAATGCAGGGTGGTGTGTGCCTCCTTAAAGTCTAAGAGCAGATTGTCTGGCTCCACTTGCCTCAGTTTTGGGCCTTTTAGAAGGATTCTCAGACACACTTGGAGAACCTTGGCAATCTTTGTTTCTTGTTCCTCCCCCACCCATGGAAGATTTTCACATCCAAACCCGACCCTCCCAAGTGAAAGTGTGTATGTATGTGTGTATGTATCTTTGATTTTTTTTTGAGACAGGATTTGTTGTCATTTTAAAAATGCCGCCAAGAGAAGTCACACCATGCAATAGGGCTCATGTGGGAGGTTTATTGGAAGAAGAGAGAGAAGGGGGCAGAGAGTGGGGAAGAGTCTGGTCCTTGGGAACAGGAGTGGTGGAAGAGAAAGAGAGGGAGACAGAGAGAAAGAGAAAGAGAGAGGAGAAGCGAAGGAGAAAGAGGAGAGAGAAGGTGGCAAAGCCCACCTTTTAAAAGGGAACGTAGCGAATGTGCACAGGAGGTGCTCTTAGTGGCTGCAGCTGAGGACGTATCCTGTCAGGACTCTAAGGGCAGGCCAGTACAGATGCCTGAATACTAACAGGGTTTCTCTGTGTAACAGCCCTAGCTGTCCTTTAACTCACTTTGTAGACCAGAATGGCCTCGAACTCACAGAGATCCACCTGCCTCTGCTTGCCGAGTGCTGGGATTAAAGGTGTGCACCACCACCACTCGGCAAATGTGTTAATTTATTAAAAGGGGAAGAGTATAGGTAAAAACTGCATGCCACTGGTTTTAAAATTACATGTATGCATGGGGGTGTTAAGGAGAGGTCAGAGGACAGTCTGCAGGAGTCAGTTCTCAGCTTCCACCATGTGGGTCCAGGAATCAAACTCAGGTACCTGGGCTTGGTGGCAATCCTGCTGCCATACCTGCTGAGCCATCTTACTGGTCCTGTTAGAGCTGTCACAGTTGGCTTCAGATGCCAACTTGACACGCCTGGGGAGAGGGAGCCTTACTCAGGAATTGCCTCTATCAGATTGGCCTGTGGGGCATTTTCTTGATTGCTAATAGATGTAGGAGGACCCAGCCCATATTGAATGGTGGGAAAGTGGACCTGGGCTGTATAGAGAAGTGGGTTGAGCAAGCTATGTGGAGCAAGGCAGTAAGCAGCTTCCTCCATGCTTCCTCTTGACTTTGATCAGGGATGAACTGTGAGCTGTAAGCAAGATAAATAAACTCTCCTCCTAAATTAGTTTTGGTCAGTGTTATAGAAAAGCAACAGAAAAGCAAACTAGAACACTTTTTTTTTTTTCAAGACAGGGTTTCTCTGTGTATCTCTGGCTGTCCTGGAACTTGCTCTGTAGACGGGCTGGCCTTGAACTCAGAGAGATCCGCCTGCCTCTGCCTCCTGAGTGCTGGGATTAAAGGTGTGCGCCACCACACCCAGCTGACACTTTTTTGGACAGTTTCACACTGTCGTCCTAGCTGGCCTGGAACTTGCTCTGTAGACCGCTTGGCCTAGAACTCATGACTATCCTCCTGCCTCTGCTTCCTGAGTGCTAGGAATATTACCACGCCCAACTGTATTTAATGTTTTTCTTTTTCTTTCACTCTTCCCTCTCTCTCTTCCGTCTTTCTTGCATTCTTTCTACTATAGTGCAGGCTGGCCTGGAATTCACTCTATGGCTGAAGCTGGCCTTGAACTTCCAATCCTCCTGCCTTCACCTACTGAGTGCTGGGATCAAAGTTGTATGCTACTGTACCCAGTTGGTTTATTTGAAATTTCTTTAATTTCTCCTCCTCCCATAGCAAGACTGGTCCACACTCTCATGAGCAGTGTAACCAATGCCAACTTTTAAAAAAGCGTTTTAAAGCCCTAAGCGCCATTTGTTTGGCTGTGGAAGGTAATGGGAGCTAGGATGATGTCACATGCCTGGCACATTGATCTCATGATGTGAGCATGTGGCTCTGTCTGTAAGTCTTTCCTGCCCTGAAGTACTTTAAAATAATAACTGTCCTGATTTAAGCTAATTTAAGGGAAGGCATTCAGACATTCAACCCCAAATCCTTCTGTTTTAGCTAAATATTGGTCTTCTTTTACAACCACAGCACCAACATTGTACCTTACAGAATCAACATTTTGTTAATAGTTCTCAAAACTTATCTGTATTGATATTTTTCTAGCCATACCCCAAACTTTTTTGTCTTGTTTTGTTTGGTATTTTTTGAGACAGGGTCTCTCTACATAGCCCTGGCTGTAGATAACTGTGTAGACCAGGCCAGTCGCACACTCACCAAGATCCACCTTCTTCTGCCTCCCAACTGTCCCATCATGCCCAGCATTTTTAATTTTTTTCCAAATGTCTTCTAAAGATTGATTTGATTGCTGGGCGATGGTGGTACACGCCTTTAATCCCAGCACTTGGGAGGCAGAGGCAGGCGGATCTCTGTGAGTTCGAGTCCAGCCTGGTCTACAAGAGTTAGTTCCAGGACAGGCTCCAAAGCTACAGAGAAACCCTGTCTCGAAAAACCGAAAAAAAAAAGATTGATTTGATCAAGATCCCTGGAGTTTTTGAATTCTCAATTTAGAATTAGCTGCTCTTATTCAGAGGTGACTTTGCCTCTAATTAAGCTGAGCTACTTGCACTCAGTGGGCAGCAGCAGGGCCCTGACGTCCTCTCAGGACCACCCAGTCCAAAGCATATTTGTGTGAGACCTGGTTTGAAGCACAACCTCCCCACAGGTCACTGTCCACTTTGACAAGATGCTGACCTCCAATGCCCAGCTCCGGAAGGAGATTGAGGATCTCCTCTTTGAGAAGGCCGCCTATGACCATGTCTACCAGCAGCTTCAACGGCGTCTGCATATACAGAAGAAGACCATGAATGTGGCCATCGAGCAGTCTGCCCAGGCCTATGAGCAGAGGTGCCAGGGAAGGCCCAGCTCCCAACGCAGTACCCATTTGGTTCTCTTGAGGGCCAGACCCACAGCTCACAACTGCAGCAACTCGGGACACTGACTGTGTACCCAGCAGGGTGTCGTGTACCTTGGTGCTTCCATCTTTTCCCCCACAGCATGAGGAATTAGTGTTTCCCCTTTTCTCAGAACAAATGGGAGTCCACTCAGGACAGTGCAGATGGGGGAGCTGATGACTCCAGCTCTCTGTCCCCTACATGGTCCCTGGTCCTGGTTTGGGGGGAGTCTTTATTCATCTAAGTCTTTCCTGGCACAGAATGTGGCTCTAGAGAGAACATGCCTTAGAGTCAGACACATCTGGGGAAGATTCCTCCCTCCATCACTTCTTCATTTTTGTGGGATCTATGTAGGTGGTAGAAAGCAGAAACTAATCCATGCACGCAAGGGATAAGTGGCAACAATGGTGGCGAGGAGGATATGATGAAGATGATGGTGGTGATGGGGATGATGGTAGTGAGAGGATGATGATGATTATGGTGGTGAGGATGATGGTGATGATGGGGGTGTGATGTGATGAGGATGAGGATGATGGTGGTGATGAGGATGATGGTGATAATGAGGATAATGGTGATGATGAGGATGATGGTGGTGATGGGGATGATGGGGATGATGATGATGGTGGTGATGGGGATGATGGTGGTGATGGTGGTGGTGAGGAGGATGGTAGTGATGGGGATGATGGGGATGATGGTGGCAACAGTGGTGATGGTAATGATAATGGTAGTGTTGGTGTTGATATTGATTATGTTGGTGATAGTGGTGGTAATTGTGGCTGTTGCTAACAGTAACAAGGGTGACAGGAAAATTACTTCCTGGGGGTGGTCTAGGCTCACAACTCTGGTAGGGTCCTGAGTTTTGTCCCCACTGCCAGAAAAAATTGCAAAGAACTTCAAACAAACCCGTAGCCACTGGGCGGGCATGCAGTCCTCTGGGACTAAGCCCCATCTGCCATCTCCACACAGGGTGGAAGCCATGGCTCGGATGGCTGCCATGAAGGACCGCCAGCAGAAGGACATCTCTCAGTACAACCTGGAGATCCGAGAGCTGGAGCGCCTGTATGCTCATGAGACCAAACTCAAGTCCTTCCTGCTTGTCAAACTCAATGACCGCAGTGAATTCGAGGAGCAGGCCAAGAAGGAGGAAGGTACAAACCACAGTCTCCCTCTCCCTTTCCTCCTCTCTCTCTCTCTCTCTCTCTCTCTCTCTCTCTCTCTCTCTCTTTCTCTCTCTCTCTCTCATAGTAGAGCTGCCAATCATAGACAATAAAAATACAGCATACCTGGTTAAGCTTAAATCTCAGGTTAACAATGAACACACTTTTAGGATAAGTTTGTGCCATGCAGTATTGGGGATACACTTCTACTGATAGCTGTTTGTTTCTTAGCTGCAGTGAGGACTTATTTTGGTTTTTGGAAGGGGAGTTGGCCTGTGTTTTGTCTGCCAGTTGCAACCTGCAAATGTCTTTTCACCCTGAGGCTGTAGCTTAGGAGACACATGAGGCTCAGGGGACTACTAGACCCTGTCTAGGTTTTTGTTTTGTTTTTTGAGACATGTTTCTTTGTGTAGCTCTGGCTGTCCTGGAATTCACTTTGTAGACCAGGCTAGTCTCAAATTCACAGAGACCTACCTGCCTTTGCCTCCCTGAGTGCTGGAATTAAAGGTGTGTGCCACCACCACCTGGCGACTCTGTCTAGGTTTGATGACTTGCCTGGGGTCTTGTCAGGACATAGCACATGGTTATACTCATGGCTGGAATATACTATGTGAGATGGTAAAAAAGCAAAATGATCGGGGCTGGATATATTTTTTTAACTTAATGAACTTTTCTGTAAGAACTTGGCATTTTTTGTTTGTTTGTTTGTTGTATATACAGTGTTCTGCCTGCATGTATGACTGCAGGCCAGAAGAGGGCACCAGAACTCATTATAGATGGTTGTGAGTCACCATGTGGGTTCTGGGAACTGAATTCAGGACCTTTGGAAGATCAGGCAGTGCTCTTAACCACTGAGCCATCTCTCCAGCCCACATTTGGTCTTCTTTTCATCTACTCATCTGCTTACCCTTCTTGCCACCATTCACCATCCACCCGTCTTCCACCTGTCAACCACCTTTATCCACACTCCCATCCTTTATCCACCCTTCCACCTGTCACCTACCCATCTAGTTACAGCTAGTTTGTATAAGCCTCTACTCTAGCTGTCTGGCATGTGTGGTTTCCATGTGACCCTCGGGATTATACCAAGAAGTAGGCATTCCTGCAGTACCCCAGCTTCAGACAAGGATCCTGCAGTTCAGTGAGAACTTAGGTGTCCACAGTAACTAAGCAGAAGATTCAGAATTCCATCCCAGATAAATCCTATGTTTTCAGTCTTAATCCTGGAAGCAGCCTCAAGACCTCACAGCTACCTGCACCTCTTCATTCTCACTGCAGCCCAGATGGTCCTCTGGATGCTCAATGCACCCTCATCCTCCCTTTTACCACTGCAGCCCAGATGGTCCTCTGGATGCTCAATGCACCCTCATTCTCCTTCTTACCACTGCAGCCCAGATGGTCCTCTGGATGCACTCTCATCCTCCCTCTTACCACTGCAGCCCACATGGTCCTCTGGATGCTCAATGCACCCTCATCCTCCCTTTTACCACTGCATCCCAGATGGTCCTCTGGATGCTCAACGCACTCTCATCCTCCCTCTTACCACTGCCTTGGTATTCATCCCCCATCACTTCTGTTCTATGGTCCTCTGGATGCTTAACACACCCTCATCCGTCTTCTTACCACTGCAGCCCAGATGGTCCTCTGGATGCTCAAGACACACTCATCCTCCCTCTTACCACTGCCTCGGTACTGTCATCCCCCATCACTTCTGTTCTAGAAACTTCCATGGGGTCCTTCCCATACCAGTGTCCTGCTCCAAACTGCTCTCCAAGAGTCATTCTTCCATGGTCTCACCATCGTGAACTGTGGATGTTGTCATTTATCTGACTGTCCAATCAGGTCCTCTCACCCAAAAGATCTACTGGTCACTTACCCTGAAATATAGGCTCCTTGCTTAGGACAAGATAGTACACTGAACATGACAATATTTGCCATCAGTGCCACAGGGCTTACATTCTAGACACTTAGACAAAGGGGAAAATAAATATCAACCTAGATGAGTACAGACACCTTAAGTCACAGCAGACTCTTAGCTGAAAGAAAGCAAAAGATCAAGATGGAAAAGAGTCACAGTGGAGCAGCAGGCACAGTGTAACCATCTTGGGACAGATGGCTGAGGAAAGCAAGGCACTGATCTTTCAATCCAAATGATGAAAAGAATCTGTTAGTGTGAGATCCAGGCATCCAGGCTGAGAGACCAGCAGGGTCAAGATACAGAGGTGGGGACAGACTAGGCTGAGACACAGAGATGGGAGAGCAAGCTGAGGCACTCCCATGGGCCAGCGTTTCAGATGGCTGCTCCCACATCTGTCTGTTCGGCATCTGCAACTCAACCCACCTGTCTATTCCTCTAAGAGGTGACAGGGGCTGTCAGAGATGGCAAATCACACTCAGGTTTGACTTGGTGTCTCAGGAAGTGGAGTCATTGACAGGGCAGTCTCAACTGCTTCATCTAGGGTGGTTTGGGTGGGCCCTTCAGGGAGGTGACAGGTTGGCAAAGATGTGAGTGACCCAGGAGTGCTGCAGGGACCCCGGGGGAGGCCAAGAGCAGCTGAGACATGTGCAGAGGCCCTGAGGTGTGAGTGGCTGAACGAGGATGAAGGCTGCTGTGGACGAAGGCTCACGGCTCTCAGGAAAGGTGCACAGGGACTGGATCACACAAAGTTTCATAGAATCAGGAACAGAGCTGTACCCCAGCGAAGTGCGGAACCTGTAGAAGACATGGGTGCGTGGTGACATGGCCTGCTGAGGGAGAGGAGGACCATGTCTAAAGTGACAAGCTTCAGCCTTATCCCCAGGAGAGTCACAGCAGGCCAGAAGTCCTGAGAAAGATCTAGAAGGTTCCATCTGATTGCCATGCAGAAGCCATACCAAAGAGACAGAAGACTTGGGTTCAGGGGAGCCTGGGCTGCTGCAGGCTGAGCAAGGCTCAGAACTCTCTGGATCAGCCAGTCAACAAGCCTTCCTGAGAATTCCCTGCCAAGAGGCCTTCCTTGACCTTTCTTAACCTCCATCCTGCTCACAGGGAGGTCTTCTTACCCACCTGTCTCAGGAATTCCCTAACAGCAGAGCCTGACTGTGTGTTGGGCACTTGGTAGTGCTTTATTAAGTTTTTTTTATTTATATTATTTTAGTTTATTTGTGTGTATGTAGCTTTGGAGCCTGTCCTGGAACTAGCTCTTGTAGATTGTAGACCAAGCTGGCCTTGAACTCACAGAGGTCCACCTGCTTCTGCTTCCTGAGTGCTGGGATTAAAGGCATGTGCCACCACTGTCCAGCTGGCTCTTGGATTCATTATGTCATTTTATTTTTAAATTACTCTTCTTCTGTTGTTGTTGATTAGGTCGGTACAATAAATAACCAGGCCAGCTCAAGAATAACAATTATATTTTAATGGTTATAAAGGGAAACTCATGCTACAAGAGTGGGAGGTCCGACTTCTTCTCTGTCTGGTGGGAGCTGCGCAGAGAGAGCACGCACCTGAGTCGTCCCAGTTTTTCCTCCTCGGCTCCAGGTAGCCACACCTTAACTAGATGTGATTGGTTGACAGAGTTTCCCCCGTCATCTCCCCCTTTGTCTAAACAAGATCTATCCAAACCCAATATAACTATATACAATAGAAACAGATACCAAATATAAAATTACAAAAAAACCCAATATTAAGCAAGGAACACATAACAAAAGTTTTATTAAGCATTCTATTTCAAGGAGTCTAAATATTGCATTGAAATTAAGCTTGGCTAAATCATGAGGAAGGTAACTACACTATCTAATCTTCAACCCCACTGAAGATCTGAGAAGGGAAACAATATTACTTGAGTAAACAGGAAGTGCAATTGAGAAACTTCCAAAATGTGCAACAAATGACAGAGACAACTGGCTACCTGGGCAATCACCCAAAATCTCATTTGCAATGTTGAAGCAACCAACTTTGGCTAAGGCCTAATGTAACTGACATACCATTTTCAAAGGCAAGAAACTTTTCAAAACTATCTTACCCTGTCTTGGCAGGATATGACAGTCCTGTTTTATCCATTTACAGATACTATATATCTCTGTCAGTGGTTGAGGTATGGGCATTTCTTTGCCCAAAGGCCAGTTCTGTAAGAAGAAAAGCTCCAGGTGGAGTGTCTTTGGCACTCAACATTCTCTTGGGAATAGATTGGTGTTGCCAAGAGTGATTGTGTCTCACTACCATGGAACTCTAAGTTAGATTAAATGCCATTTTCTACAGCTCTTTGAAGAGGTTGAAGATTATCTATCTATACTGAATATAATCTCTATGTATCTAAAGAACCTGATTAGTCTAATTATAAATATGACAAACAGGGGCTGGAGAGATGGCTCAGTGGTTAAGAGCACTGGCTGCTCTTCCAGAGGACCTCAGTTGGATTCCCAGCAACCACATGGTGGCTCACAACTGTCGGTAATGAGATCTGGCACCCTCTTCTGGCATGCAGGCATACATAGAGGCAGAATGTTGTATACATAATAAATTAATAAATCTAAAAAAAAGAACCTCTGCCCTTTGCCCTTCTTTTAAAAAAATATGACAAACATAGATGACTATTGATCTATAATTCTCAGTACCTATCTAACTTAAAGACTAAGACAATAAACAACTGTGCAATGAATGAGGACAATGGCCTTCAAATGTAAACAATGTATAAATACCTTGATCAGAGGTAGTAATGTACACTGCAATATGGTAAATATATGTCAATACATAAACAATGTTTTAAACAGAGGTAGAAGCATACATGCATACAATATTCAATATAATTTAACTTTGTATCAATGTACAAGAATCTATACCAATATAATTGTCTAAAAACAGTAACTCACAAATACCAATCTATTATCCCATCATCCAATTATCCCTCTTTTTTTTCCCAAAAAGATCCCTGAGCCTATAAAATTCCTCCCCATCCCTCAACCGTATACCAATTATAATCAACCCCTAAATGATGTCCCTAAGCCTGAGGGCAAACTTTGCTGGGAGAGGGGACATCGTCCTCTAAAATTGCTTCCAGCTGTCATGGGGGCGATGTTCTTTCTAGGGGATCCTGTGAAAGTAAATGATGGTTAAATTCCAAGATTAATGTCTGGTAAAATTGCAAATAGTTTCTGAGTATTTTGTGGAGGTCTGGCCAGAATGTTGTAAAAGATGTGCACCATTTCAGCTAACCAAGTTGGAACCCTCTTGTGCAGCTGGTACCCAAAACAGATCTTATAGTAGTGCTATCAGTATCATGACGTCATAGCCACCAGGTGGAGTTGTTGTGGGGCCCCATCTTCTTCCTGGAAACTTCAAAGATTACTGCAGGAAAATTTATTGTTTTTTTATGGAAAACTTAAGCATTATTTATATAGACATACATATATATTCAATGAAAGGTATGATAAAGACAAAAATAGATATGAAGAAAGGCAAAGAAGTTTATAAATTATTTTGTCCTTCTGTCCCATATCATGGCTCTTTTTTTTTTGTTTGTTTGTTTATCGAGATAGGGTTTCTCTGTAGCTTTGGAGCCTGTCCTGGAACTAGCTTTTGTAGACCAGGCTGGCCTCGAACTCACAGAGATCTGCCTGCCTCTGCCTCCTGAGTGCTGGGATTAAAGGCATGCACCATCACCACCCGGCCATGGCTCTTGACATGAGACAGAAACTCTGGGTTTTCTCTTAACTTGGATTGGATTTAGAGAGGGACTGAGCCAGTGTCCAACTCCAAAACCAGCTCTAAAACCAGCTCTATTCCAGCTCTATATATTTATAAATATAAATACATACACACACACACACATACAGACACACACACACACATACATATATATGTATGTGTTGAATATTCTAGCTTATGGAACCTATTCGATTTTCTTGCTGATCCTTATTGGGTTGTAAATTGTTTCCATCTGTCAGTATTCAAACATCCAGGGTCCCTTGAAGTTTTTGAAGATGAGTGTTTTCCTGCAGAGATAAGAACAGAACCCTGCCCCCATCCTATATGTTTCTCTTACCGCCTGTATGATTATCATCATTGTGGATGAGCTGTCATTTATCCTTTCTAAGAGGTTCCTCCTCTTCAAACCGAACCTTTATTAATTTTGATGGAATCCACAATTTTTCTTCTCCTGTGGAAACAAGAGCAAAACCCCTTCCCCAATGTAGCACATCTCCTGGCTTCCATTGCGAGGTTAGCACATCCTTGAAATAAACCGGTTGATTTAATTCAGCAGACTTTTCCATTATCCAATGTCTTTCTGCTGCCGTTGTCCCTTTCTCATTAGCATTGAGAAAATTCAAGGTTAATAAAACATTATGTAGTCTATTTCTGGGGGCATTTTCCACCCCTTTCTGTTTGTTTAACATATCCTTTATAGTTCGATTCCATCTTTCTATAACTGCTTGACCTGTACTATTGTGTGGTATACCTGTAACATGTTTAATACTATAATAGGCAAAAAAACCATTTCATTTTCTTAGAGACATAAGCTGGACCATTATCTGTATTTGTGCAGGTATACCCATGATGGCCATAACTTCTAATAGATGTGTGATTACTGAATCAGCCTTTTCTGAGCTTAAAGCAGTTGCCCACTGAAAACCTGAATAAGTGTCAATGGTGTGGTGTCCATATTTTAATTTGCCAAATTCTGCAAAGTGGAACACATCCATCTGCCAGATATCATCCCTTTGAGTACCCTTTGGGTTAGTTCCTGTAGGTAGTGGTGTTTGGTTATAGAAAGAGCAAGTAGGGCATCTCTTTATAATCTCCTTAACTTGTTGCCATGTAATAGAAAACTCTTTCTTTAAACCTTTGCTATTGACGTGATTTTTTTTATGAAATTCAGAGGCCTGCAGAACACTTCCAATCAATAGTTGATCAATTTCTGCATTACCTTGTGCTAGAGGACCTGGCAGACCTGTATGGGATCGGAGGTGTGTTATGTATATAGGGCAAAGCCTATTCCTGATCATGTCTTGCACCTGGATAAAGAATGAAGTCAGTTCTGTATCATCTGGTATAAATTCAGCGGTTTCAATATGCAAGATAACTCTTTCTGCATATTGTGAGTCAGCAACTATATTAAGAGGTTCCTTAAAATCCCTTAGCACCATAAGAATGGCATATAATTCTGCCTTCTGGACAGAATTATAAGGGCTTTTTTCCACCTTACTCAATTCATCTGATTTGTAACCTGCCTTCCCTGATTTATTGGCATCAGTATAAAATGTATGAGCTCCAGTTATTGGAGCATCACATACAATTTGAGGAAGAATCCAAGAAGTTCTCTCTCTCTCTCTCTCTCTCTCTCTTTTTTTTTTGGTTTTTTCGAGACAGGGTTTCTCTGTGGCTTTGGAGCCTGTCCTGGAACTAGCTCTTGTAGACCAGGCTAGGCTCAAACTCACAGAGATCCGCCTGCCTCTGCCTCCCGAGTGCTGGGATTAAAGGCATGCGCCACCACCGCCCGGCAAGAAGTTCTCTTTATAAGGTTAAGCCCATCGCTTTTGGGATAGTTGCTATTAATTTCTCCCCAAAAATTAGCACAAGCTCTTTGCCATGGTTCATTGTCTTCCCATAACTTTCTTATCTCATCAGTAGTGAAAGGCACTATAATTTCTACTGGATCTATGCCTGCTAGTTGACGAAGTCTCAATTTACCTTTTATAATTAATTCAGAGACCTTTTCCACATAAGTTTTTAATTTTTTACTTGGTTTATGTGGTAAAAAGATCCATGCTAAGATAATATCATCCCTCTGCATTAAAATTCCTGTAGGAGAAATTCTGGAAGGCAATATGACAAGAATACAACTAAGCTTTGGATTCACCCTATCCACATGTGCTTCCTGTAATTTTTCCTCAACCATTGTCAGTTCCTTTTCTGCTTCAGCTGTTAATTCTCTGGGGCTATTCAAATTTTTATCACCATCTAAGGTTTTGTTTAAATGAATTATTAGATCAGGTGTTATCCCAACAGCCAGTTGTAGGCTGGAGATGTCTCCTAACAATCTTTGAAAGTCATTAAGAGTCCATAAATGATCTCTCCTAATTTGTGCCTTTTGTGTCCTAATTTTTTGTAAACCTATTTTATAACCTAGATAATTGACAGAATCTCCTCTCTATTTTTTCAGGAGCAATCTGCAATCCCCATTTAGGTAAAACTATCTTTACTTCTTCAAACAGTCTTTCTAAGGTATCTATGTTTGAATCAGATAGCAAAATATCATCCATGTAATGGTAAATTATAGCCTTAGGAAATTTCCAATGGTTGACTTACAAAATATTGACACAGGGTGCAGCTATTGAGCATTCCCTGTGGGAGGATAGCACACTGGTACCTCCTAGTAGGCTGAGAATTATTATAAGTAGGCACTGTGAAGGCAAACTTTTCTCTATCTTTTTCTTGTAAAGGTATAGTGAAGAAACAATCCTTTAAATTAATAACTATGAGATGCCATCCCTTTGGTAACAGAGAGGGCAGAGGAATTCCAGATTGCAGAGGACCCATAGGTCGAATAGCCCTGTTGATAGCTCTAAGATCTGTCACCATTCTTCATTTTCCAGATTTTTTCTTTTCTTTTTTAAAGATTTATTTATTTATTATGTATACAACATCCTGCCTCTATGTATGCCTGCACGCCAGAAGAGGGCACTAGATCTCATTACAAATGGTTGAGAGCCACCATATGGTTGATGGGAATCGAACTCAGGTCCTCTGGAAGAGCAGCCAGTGCTCTTAACCACTGAGCCATCTCTCCAGCCCCCCAGATTTTTTCCTAACAACAAATACAGGAGAATTCCAAGTGCTGGTAGATTCTTCTATATGTCGAGCATCTAATTGTTCTTGTACCAGCTGTTCTAAAGCTTGCAACTTTTCCTCAGCTAAGGGCTATTGCTGAACCCATATTGGTTTCTCAGTCAACCATTTTAAAGGCAGGGCTGTTGGTACATCTGAAGGGTTATCAATTGCTTTGTGTTCTTGTACAGCCCGAATGGCTGGTGTTCGTTGTCTGTAATATCTTGTAATGTTTTCCTCAGAAACATAAGCTTTAGGGGCTGCAGGAATGTTAATCTGGGTATTCCATTGCTGCAATAGGTCACAACCTCACAAATTCACTGCAATATTGGCTATATATGGCCTGAGTTTTCCTATTTGCCCTTCTGGTCCTATGCATTCAACCCATGTCATGCTTTGTCTTACCCGAGATAGGGTTCCAATTCCCATGAACTGAACATCTACCTCCTGAAAAGGCCAATTTGGATGCCAAGATTCTGGAGTAATGATACTTACATCCACACCCATGTCTAATAAGCCTTCAATAAAAATGCCATTTATACATACTCTTAGCTTTGGTCTTTGTTCATTTATAGAAGCCTGCCAGAATATATGTTTCCTCTGTCCCACCAGAGTTCTTGACTCATTCTCCACATTTATCTCATCATTCAGACCATTATTGCTTTCAACAGCAGGCATGGGACCTTTTAATTTTCCTGACGAGACACGTTCTCCACAGTAACTGGGAATGACTGGGCCACATTCATCATGGGGGCCTGCGAGAGGCCCCCCTATGGCATTTCCCAATGATCAGGTTGCCTTGTCTATCTTTTGTTGACCTACATTCATTGGTCCAATGTCGGCCTTTGCCACACCTCCTACATAAACCTGAAGGCTGAGTCCTCCTATTCCTGTCATTCCCAGAAGAGGCATTATTCCTGGAAATCCATTGTCTACAATCCCTTCTCATATGTCCCATTCTACCACAATTAAAACATTTGGTATTTTGATGTCTTCTCTTACCATTGGAGATTGCTTCTCCTACCCACACTTCAGTACCATAGTCAAGTGTCTTGAGATTCATTGTATGCAAGACCCATTCATCCATGGGTGCTAATCTGATCTTTAAAGTCCCCAGGATCCTTTTGCACTCTATGTTGGCATTTGCATAAGCCAAAGATTCGATTATTATATGTCTAGCTTCTGGGTCAGTTACCCCTATTTGTACAGCCCTAGTTAGTCTTTGCAAAAAGTCACTAAAGGGTTCTCTCCGACCCCATTTAACCCTGAGATATGATTCAACAATCTGTACTGGTTCCTGAACCCTGTCTCAAGCCTTTAAAGCTGCTGTGGTACATTCGGACAGGGTGTGGTCATCATAAAGAGCTTGATCCTGAGGATCAGAGTAAAGTCCATCACCTAGAATTTGATTTAGGGAAATCTCAGTTCCTTTCGCTCTTTCCTGTTGCTCTAAAATTCTTGATTCCTCTTTAAGAAAGCATCTCCAGTGCAATTGTGGTCCATTTTCTAGGACAGCTGAGATTAACTGAGCCCAATCATGAGGTGTGGCTTTGTTACTGAAAGCCCAGGTTTTGAGCATCTATCTAACAAAGAACAGATGTAGTCCATAAGTCACAACTGCTTGTTTAATTTCTTTCAAATCACTCATATGTACGGGCTCCAATGTATATTCCTTGATAACCTTAGGGTATTTGGAGCCAGATACTTTTTCTGATGTTATTACTGGAAAGGCAGGTAGAACTCTGGGGAAACTATTCTGAAGAGTTTTACGTACTGACAAAGTTAAATTTTGCCTTTTTATCTTTTGCTCCTAGTCATCAAAGTCGATAATTTCCTCAATCCTTTCAAATCTGTTTATCACTGCCTTTTGCGAAGTCTGGATCTCCTGTCCAGTATTCTGCTCTAATGCCCTCATTGAGGATTCTAAGGCATGAAGTCTGTCCATTAGAGATAATGTCTCATCCTTGAACATAATCTTCATTGCATGCATATTACCTTCTTGGAGAGACATTCTATCTGTTATACCCCTTCGACAGAGTCTGATTAATATATTCAACAGTGCGAATTCTCTCAAATAGTGTTTGAGCACCCATTGTCATGGACTGGGTTTTATGTCAGCTGTTTCCTTTTCCAGAGTGCTGAATCTCTCTCTAAATAAATTACCATATGTGCCAAATCAGTTGTTTCCTTCTTCAGAGTGCTGAATCTCTCTCTAAATAAATTACCATTGTGTGCCAAATCAGCTGTTTCCTTCTCCAGAGTGCTAAATCTCTCTTTAAATGAATTACTCTCAGACTGTACCTTTTCCAAAAATATCTCAGTTGACTGAGTCCTGTTAAGCAAAGTCCTAGTATCCTCCTTCAGATGTGCAATCTCTTTTTTGAAAAGTTTGGTATCAGTCTGGACCATTTCTAAAAGCAGCTCATTTGACTGAGTTTTGGTATTTATTATTTATTTATTTATTTAATTTTTGGTTTTTCGAGACAGGATTTCTCTGTGGCTTTGGAGCCTGCCCTGGAACTAGCTCTGTAGACCAGGCTGGTCTCTAACTCACAGAGATCCGCCTGCCTCTGCCTCCCGAGTGCTGGGATTAAAGGCGTGTGCCACCACTGCCCAGCAAGTTTTGGTATTTAAAGTGTTTGTATTGTCCTGTAGATGTGTGACCTCCTCTTAAAGAAGCTTGGTACCAGTCTGTATCGTGTGTAAAAGTACCTCAGCTGACTGAAAATTGTTAGTTAAGGTGGTCGTGTCCTTCTTTAGATCTCCAACTTCTTTTCTAAGAAGCCTGGATTCAGTCTGTAAAGACTGCATCATTTTCCTATTGTCAAACCATATTTTTAAGAAAAAAATATATAGGACAAAACCAAACCCTAAGAATAGCAGTGTAGGAGGGACGTCATATGTGTCTTGTAAGACCTCACACATGGTGTTAGTGAAAAGGCTATTGAAACCTCGGACGGTTAGATTGTCTGACATATTGCCCTTTTAAAAATCAGTAACGTATTAGTTATTTTTAAAAAATAACAAATCTCACCTGTGGTTTAATCAGTTGGAGTAGGTGCAATTACCATTGCTTGCCAATAGGTGTCACAGTGCACTTGAATTCACGTGCTCAGTTTAGATCTGAAATTAGGTGGAATAGGCTGAAAAATATACTCAAATCAAGAATTTTTTTAATATAAATCACAGATTGTGTGCTCTGTGAAGGTCTTTGGCTGTTCAATAGTCTCCCGCTCTGGTGGTGTGGCAGCTGGGCTCACACGCTGGGTGCAGCAGGGTCTATGGCCGCGGAAGTGTGCCAGGAAAGTGCATGGGAATGGCCTTTGCCCATGGAGGCGGCAGAGGAGCTGGGCTGGATGCGCGCACTGAGCAGCAGGGGCATAGGGAGTGCATGGGGACACAGAGGGCCCGAGTAGCGGTGCGGAGGGAGCTGGGACAGTCTATGCCCAAATGAATGCAGTGTGGCTGCGCCTGGCCAGAGCTACCAGAGACGCTAGTGGCCCCACGAATTAGGCGTCAGGTGTTGTTGATTAGGTTGGTATGATAAATAACCAGGCCAGCTCAAGAATAACAATTATATTTTAATGGTTATAAGGGGAAACGCATGCTACAAGAGTGGGAGGTCCGACTTCCTATCTGTCCGGTGGGAGCTGCGCAGAGAGAGCACACACCTGAGTCCTCCCAGTTTTTCCTCCTTGGCTCCAGGTAGCCATGCCTTAACTAGATGTGATTGGTTGACAGAGTTTCCCCATCATTCTGTCCTGGGCATGGTGGTGTACACTTTTAATCCCAGCATTTGGGAGGCAGAGGCAGGCACATAGCTATGAGTTTGAGGCCAACCTGGTCTACAGAGTGAGTTTTAGGACAGTTATGACTTCACTTTTTTTTGTTTGGTTGGGTTTTTTTTAATTTTATTTATTTATTATGTATACAGTATTCTCAGTATTCTGTCAGAATGTATGCCTGCACACCAGAAGAGGGCACCAGATCTCATTACAGATGGTTGTGAGCCACCATGTGGTTGCTGGGAATTGAACTCAGAACCTTTGGAAGAGCAGGCAGTGCTCTTAACCACTGAGCCATCTCTCCAGCCCCGTTTTTTTGTTTTTTTGAGATAGGGTTTCACTGTAGTTTTAGAGCCTGTCTTGGAACTTGCTCTTGTAGACCAGGCTGGCCTCAAATTCACAGAGATCCACCTGCCTCTACCTTTCGAGTGCTGGGATTAAAGGTGTGCGCCACCACTGCACGGCTAGGACTGCACATTTTTAACATGGGTTCTGGGGAATTGAACTTACATCCTGATACCTTTGTTGATCAATTGCTTCAGACCCTGTCTCAAAAAAAGACCTTATCTTTTTTGTGTCTGTAACTGTATGCCACAGGTGTGGGGATTCTGTCTGAGGACAGAAAAGGTTGTCAGATCCCTTAGAACTGGAGCCATAAGCAGTTGTGAGCCCTAGGATGGGTTCTGGGGAATTGAACTTACATCCTAACACCTGAACTTGGGTCCTCTAGAGCAGGCGGTGCTCATAACTGCTGAGCCATCTCTCCAGCCATACCTTGGTTCTTGAGTCAGTGTCTCTCAGTGAACCTGGAGTGCACTGGTTCTGCTGGCTGGCCACCGGGCCCCAGGGAATCCACCTGTCCCCACCTCCCCAGCCTGGGACTACAGGCAAACATCAACGCACTCAACTTGTTACCCGTTCTGGGGTTTGAACTTAGGTCCTTGAGTTTGTGCAGCAAATACTTCACCAGCTTTCCTAGCCCCCTTAGGAATTTCTGATGGGGCTCACGAGCAGAATTGCCTCACCTCCTGGCAAGCTCCAACCCCCACCCCAAGACAGTGATGAGAACGGGGAGCCTGGGTCCTTTCCCGCACCTCCTGTGGTCTTTTTCTCTCCCACCCCTTTCAGTTGTGAAGTCCAAGAAGCATGGGAAGAAAAGCAAGGGTGAAAGCTTCGAGAGCTACGAGGTGGTGCACCTGCGGCTGCTGAAGCTGACGGAGAACGGGGACCTGAACCAGCTCACTGAGGACTTCCTGGCCAAGGAGGAAAAGAACTTTGCCCGGTTCACCTATGTTACCGAGCTCAACAATGACATGGAGACCATGCATAAGAGGACACAGCGGATCCAGGTGCATGGCTTGCAGAGCCTAGGAGGACCAGGCCTCCCTGTCCCAAACAGCCTTCCCCAGGTGGTCCCCAGACAAATCCACCTGCTCTGCAGACAATGCCCATGGGCCCTGATACCGACAATGAGTTCATGTTCCCACCCCAATTATGACAATGACCTCTACAGCAAGTGCCATCAACTCTGGTCTATGAGATAGGAAGGTACTCTAAAAATTTGTTTTATTTTATGTGTATGGATGTTTTGCCTGTGTGTATGTCTGTGCACTATGTGCATGCAGTACCCACAGAGGTCAGAAGAGGGCATCAGCTGTCCTGGAACTGGAAGTAGAGATGGCTGGGAGCTGCCCAGTGGGTGCTGGGAATCAAGCCCCAGTCCTCTGCAAGAGCAGCCAGTGCACCTAACCACTGAGCGGCCACCCCCACTCCTCTACTTTGTCCTCTGAGACAAAGCCTGTGAATACGGTTTGCAGCTCAACAACGAGCTATGCTGTCTCGGTAACAAGCCCCAGGGACCCTCCTGTCTCCCTGTTCCCGTACTGGGGTTACAAGTGCATGCCACTAGATTTTTTACATGGGCTCTGGGGATTGAACTCAGACCCCTGCCACCTTTGGCTTCCGAGTGGAAGAGAAGTGGTTAGTGCTTATCTTGGACAGGCCCGGTGCTCATAGCATAGCACACTCTGACGGCCTGAAGGCAAAGAACTGGGCTGCTTTTACTGAATCCATAATGGCTCATACTTTGGCTCCTGGACCTCCTCACTCCCCACAACACAAACAGTTGCCCAGGGCAGAGTCCAAGCCACTTAATGCCACATACCAGTCCATTCAGAACCTGGCTGACAGCTGTCTTTGTGGTTCAGAACCAGTGATGACCCCCAGCCCCTCCTGGAGTTGCCCTACCTAGCTGTATCACACACCCCCTCCTCCAATGGTTCCCTCTGACTGTGCCCTCCCCTCTGATGATGTCATGTTCCTCAGGCCTGTCCCTGCCCTTCTATCACCTAGGGAATTCATATCGCCTCCCTCTGAGGCCCTGTCATGTTTATCAGGTAGTTTCCCACTTGTGGGGTATGTCGAGGACAGGGTACCAGGCCCTTGGCTTGCCCTGTTGTTTGAGGTTAACTGGCCTGTCACTTCCCAGGGGTTCTGCTGTCTCCCAGGCCACCTCATCACAGGAGAGCCAAGATTACCGTGGTGCATCCCTACAGCTGACTTCCTGTGGGTTGTTTGGTTTTAAACTCAGGTCTTTACAGTTGCACAGGTGCCTTACTCTCAGAGCCAGCCCCCAGTCCTGCAGGAGACGAGTCTCTCTGAGTGACAGGCTTCAGCTTTTCCTTGGGGTCCACTGTCTCAATAGTCTGCAAGCCACAGACTTGGATTATCCTCACTCCTGCCAGGATGGTTACTCTGGAGCCCTGGCTGCCTTCTTGCTTTGTTTTGTGTGTGTGTGTGTGTGTGTGTGTGTGTGTGGTTTTTTGCTTTTTGAGATAAGGCTTCACTTGGTAGCCTAGGCTGGCCTGGAACTCACAGCAATCCTCCTGCCTCAGCGTGGTGATTGTGGAGATTTTGGGCATGAGTCACCAGGAAGCATATCTGCTATCTGCTCACACTAGGATCCGTTTTCTTTTCTTTTTTTTTTCTTTTTTTTTCTTTTTTTTTTTTTTGGTTTTTTGAAACAGGGTTTCTCTGTGGCTTTGGAGCCTGTCCTGGAACTAGCTCTTGTAGACCAGGCTGGCCTTGAACTCACAGAGATCCGCCTGCCTCTGCCTCCCAAGTTCTGGGATTAAAGGCGTGCGCCACCACCGCCCGGCCCGTTTCTTTTTTAAAGTTTTTTTTTCCTATTGTACACATCCAGCTTCACCCCTTTCCGGGTCACTTCCCATCCGGGTCGATCCTCTCTCATCTCCTGTTAAGATTTGTTCAGTAGGGCTGGAGAAATGGCTCAGCGGTTAAGAGCAGTGGCTGTTCTTCCAGAGGACACATGTTTAATTCCCAGCACCCACATGGCAACTCGTAACTATCTGTAAACCCATTTCAGGGGGCTCCGACACCTTCATACAGACATGCAGGCAAAACAATGAATGTACACAAAATAAAAATAAATAAGTTATTAAAAAAGATTTGTTCAGTAACTATCAACACTTAAAAAGCAAAGCTTTCTATACAAACCCCCAAATTTCTAGTTTCTCTGGGGACATCAAATCGGACACAAGGTGGTGATTTGTATAGGCCACTGTGGACCTTGAATGCATTGCCACTGCCCTCTGGTGGCTGCCTGCGGTATGGCAGGAAGGTCTTTGTGATCCAGTCTGTTCCGGGAGGGAGCACGGCCCTAGTCCCTGTGCGGTGTGGATGCAGATGGATGTGAGGAGCGCTGTGCAGCCTCTATAACACACTGGACCTTTGAGGGCTTTGGATAAGGTGGACTTTCCCTCTTTTGGCCTCAGTTTCCCTATTTGTTCTGTGATGTTGGGACCAGCATTGTAGCCTCCAGACTCTTTGTTTTGTTTGCTTTAGAGCATTGTAATTTAAAGCCTGGAGTTCTAGTATCTGTTAGGGAAATACTGCACCCCAAACTGCAGGTGTCCAGGACCTACACCACGCCCACAGCTCCGCAGATGGGCCGTTTAGCCATTTGCATGTGTGCCACGTCCCCTTTGAATTTACTGTCAGTGGTCAATTTGTCACCTCTAGGTAAATTTGTCTCCTCACTGGAGCGGCCACTTGTGCCGGCATCTTCCATTATTTCTTGAGATGAGACCTGGGGATGGGAACTTCTGTGTCAAAGGGCTTGGACACATGCCCTGGGGACTGGTCAGAAAGGATGGATGTCTGGCCTGGCTCCAGGCCTGGAACTTGGAGTGGTCCTGGCCGTCTGAGCGAATGACTCAGATTCTTGTGATTGTTTGAGGGACCCCGGGCTAAGCCGCTGGGTTCAGTGAAGAAGCCACCAGTCGCACATGGCTGTTTAAATTCTTTACACTGTAACACAGCAGAGATCCCAGATGCCCAGTGGTGGGAGCCATGCTTCAACTCCTCAGTGCCCACCCATGTGGTGACTACAGAATCAGTGCGAGTGAAATGTGGAGGACTCTGTTTATTACTCTGTTCTAGATGTTTCTAAACCTGTGGGCTGCCTAAAACCAATAGAAAACACAGATACTTACAGTTCCTAACAATAGCAAAATTACATTTATGAAGTAGCAATGAAAATCATTTTGTGGTTGGGGGTCACAAGAACATGAGGAATTGCAATAAAGTATCGTAGCATTAGGAAGGTTGAGAACCACTGCTCTAGATATTTCTAGATGATTCTCAGAGAGAATGAAAAAAGAAACTCCTGAGGAGTAGGAGGGGCCAGGGGAGGCTCCTTGATGGGTTACCCAACACCAGAGTAGGGTTAGATGTGTGTGTGTGTGGGAGAGCAGCTGCCGTTTTTTCCTCACCGATCCCCTTCTCTCCTGAGCAGGATGACATCATCAACCTGCGGTCACAGCAGCAATCCTCCCATGAGGGCACTCGGAGTATCCTGAGACAGATGGAGGTGAGCTGGGTGCTGAGGGAGGGATGGGGAGCCTCTGGAACCTGTCTGTTGTCACCTGTCCGTGGTCTGCCAGGTGGCCTGTCCCAACTACAGAATCTTGTCCTTGAGGTCTATTTATTGTAAAGATGAGTCCCTTTTCAGGGGGTCAAACCCAAGCCCTGGGGCTGCAATTCCATCCAGACACATCTCTGCCTCAGTTTCTCCTTTTGTTTCTTCCTTGGCCCAGATCCAGCATTTTTCACCAGTGATAATGACCACAGACCAACCTCCTCCATCCTTTCCTTCCCTCCTCCCTCCCTTCCTCTCTGTGCTGAGAATCAAACCCAGGGCCTCCTTCACACTAGCTCCTCCTGCTACCACTGAGCCACAGCCCACACCCCATGTGCAAATGCTTCCCGGACTAGTCAGTGGAGACCAGGCTATGCCTACTCCTCTGGCCCCACCTCCCTACATCACCCTGGGAAGCAGGTGTCATTCGAAATCTTTCCATTTCTCGGGTGTGGAAACTGAGGCCAGTAGAGGTAAAAGTGACTTGGCCAACCCTAGGAAACTGAGATATCCTGGGGTTTGGGTTTTATTGGGGGGCACAGTGTCTCATTATGTAGCCCTGGTGGTCTGGAATTCACTAAGTAGACAAGGTTGACTTCAAACTCAAAGAGATCATCTTGCCTCTGCCTTCCCAGTGCTAGGATTTCCCTTTTCCCTGCTGATACCCTGGGAGCCTGAGAAAGCTAGAAGGTTTTTTGTTTGTTTGTTTTGTTTTTTAATAAGCTGAAAATTGGCACTTCCAGGATGGGAGGATGGGTGTCCTTGTGGTGGCATCTGACACCCAGGCTCTCCTTGGTGTGTGATTTCAATCCCAAGGATGTCTGGTGATTGCATTAGAGCAGCCAGGGCCCCAGCCATCATATACACGCTTCAGGCAGGAAGAAGGTGGACACGTGATGAGAAGGCCTCACTGGCTGAGTCAGGAAGCTCCAGTCGTTTGTCGGGACACCCCCGGGCTAAATGGGTTCTCTCATGGAGGTGTAGGGAGAAGGAACAACAAACACCGGGTAATAAGTGGATTCTGCCTGACTAGCTGGGTGTGGAGTGCGTGCTTGTGATCCCTATGCCCAGTAGGCTGAGGCAGGAGGATCCAGAGCTCAAACTGACAGTTCCTGCCCCTGAGCATCTTCCCTCCGATCCCTTGAGGCCGGCTCATTTCTGCTCTGTTTCCCAGAACAGGTAGGTGGCGCCATTCTCGACTCTGCCTCTGGGGGGCAGCAAAGCTCAGGCCAAGGAAGAGGGCTGGGCGCTGTTGTAATTTAGGCTGGCCTCGGCAGGTGGTCTCCGGCCTAGCCCCACACCCTTTGTTTGGGGCCACCTAGAACCCTAGGTGGGTTCTAGAACTCTTCCCTGGGGTTGGGACTAGCATTGCCTTCATTGGGGTTTTCTCCTCCTGGTCCTGTATTTACTGTTTTTTGTCTTCATGAGGTGGTGGTGGTAGCCAGGGGAGCTTGGGGGTGTCGTCCCCTCCCAAATGCAAATACCCCAGCAGGAGAATCCATCCTCGGAGCTCCCACCCCACCCTCTTCACCATCTCCTCTCTATCCAGGAGCCCAGGTTAGGCACTCAGAGCAATCACTTATTTTTGAGACAGGGTCTTATGTACTCCAGGCTAGTCTCAATGTCGCTCTGTGGACAAGGATAACCTTGGACTCCTGATCCTCCTGCCCCGGCCTGCAGAATTGCAGGAGTGCACACGGCATAGGGTTTACGCAAGCGATCCACCCACCGAGCTACACCCTTAGCTGTCTGTTTTTTCTTAATTTTGTTTGCCGCTGACAGGAAGCTTCATTTCTTTGATCGCACACCCTCTGGGGTTTGCAAGCCTGTCTGGGGTCCCCCAGTCATCTGCCTCATGCCAGGCCCGGTGTCTGTCTGTCCCCAGGAGAAACTGAGGAAGACCACCGAGGATGCGGACATTTTTGAGAACAGATACAAGGAGATGAGCAAGACCCTGGAATATCTCAAGAACTCGGTGGAAAAGCTGTTCAAGAAGATTAACTGCGACGCTAAGGAGATCCTGGGGAAGCTGGGCGAGACCGGGAAGATAACGGACATCAACCTCCAGCGGTACTTCGGTGAGCACAGCCGTGGGGCAGCCTGCTTGGGTTTGAATCCTGATTCTTCACTTACTAGCTGTGTGACTTTGGCCACGTTTCTGACCTTCTCAGCGCTCAGGTTCTTTCACCTCTAAAATGAGGGTAAACTCAGGCGCTACCTCATTGGACTATTGGAAGGATTAAAAATGGGATAGTTGGTGATGGTCTCAGTAGACACAGGAGAGCAATTTAGGGAAATTCAGTGCCCTTAATGAGAAAAACTAAAATTAAAAGGGAACTTTCTTACACACATATACAAACACTATACACATACATGCTCACACACACCTGAACGCATGGATATACACACATACACACGCATTTGCACACACACAGGCACCTGTACAAACCTATACACACAGACACATTTGCACGCATGTATAAAGACACATACAAACACTATACACATGTGTGCACACACATGCAAACAACATACACACACAGATGCACAAACTTGCATGCACCTGCATGAGTATGCATGTAGTCACGATCACACACACACACACACGAAGCACGATAAATAAAGACTCAGTGACAGAAATTGCAGTTCAACCTGAAGACCAGAAAAGCCAAGCAGTCAGCAACTGGCTCTTACCTAGACCCAGTCCAAAAATGGTGAGCCTGCCTCCAGGAATCTCAGAATGAGACTGAGACTGTGAGTTGTCTTCTCCTGTCTTATAATCCTCTCTAGGGCTGGGGTTAAAGGTGTGCACCACTGGATTAAAGACATGCACCGCCTTGTTTCTATGGCAAACTATTGTGGCTACTGGGATGAAAGGTGTGTGTGACCACTGCCTGGTCTGTAAGGCTGACCAGTGGGGCTGTCTTACTCTCTGATCTTCAGGCATGCTTTATTTATTAGAATAAAAATGAAATGTCACTACATTTCCCCTTTTTGTCTAAAATAAAAGAGAAGGCTATAACTACTATAAGAAAAAACTATATACAATAAGTACAATAACTATATACAATATAGTTAGGCAATAATATATCAACAATGTCTAGTCCATTAGCATTTGATAAATTCATAGAAAATACTCCATATCCTATTTTGATGAGTCCAAAATTTTGTACCTAAAATAATTTCTACCACAGCTTGCATTACCTTCCAAAACTATCTTATGATATCTCACAACCTTATATATTATATAATTTTTTAGTGAATTTCTTTTCTGAGTCTCATAAACAAGGGAGACTATAACTACCTAGTCTTCAACTATTTCAGAGACCCAAGAAGGAAATAATATTAACTGAGTAAGTAGGAAGTGCAAGCAAGTGACTTCCAAAAAATGTGAGAAATGACAGAAACAGCTGGCTGCCTGGACAGTCACCCTAAGTTCCTTTGCAACTTTGGGGCATCCATCTTCAGCCTACATGTGATTCCAAGTTTTTAAATTTTTTCATTAATGATGTCGTCTCATCCTTAGAGATTATTTGGATGGCGTGTAGATTGCCTTCCAGGAGGGATGTTCTAGCTATTAGCTCGTCATAACTTTTTATTAGATTTTGATTGTCAATTTCAACAGTATGAATCTTTTCAGATAATCTACCTCTCAGTACCATTTTGTAAGGTTTCATAACCCATTGACATGGAGTGCATTTTGCCTGTCAAATTATGGTTATTATTTTCAATGGTGTGAATCCTTTCAGCCAACTTCTCGGTACTAGTCTGTAAAGTCCGTATCATTTCTAAAAGTTTCCCATTCTTCACTCTGTTATTATTGTAAAGATATGAGCTGGGCGGTAGAGGCACATGCCTTTAATCCCAGCACTCAGGAGGCAGAGACAGGTGGATCTCTGTGAGTTCGAGGCCATCCTGGTCTACAAGAGCTAGTTCCAGGACAGGTACCAAAGCTACAGAGAAACTTTGTCTTGAAAACAAAACAAAAGAAAAGAAGAATCAAGGTGTAAAAAAATTTTTAAAAAATATGATATGAATTATCAAAATGACAGCAGGTATGGCTAAGAATGTATATGTGCCATGTAGGTCATATACCTCTCCTAGAATTCCATCCATGATAGAAACAAAAAGGTTATTAAATTCTTGGATGTGGATATTACCTGCAATTATCTTAGGGGTGGTTTCCAATTTGCAAAAAAAAATCATAGTTAGCAGATGACTTACCTCTGTTAAAATCCTGGTTTACACATGACCATCTCATTAGATGCTGAAAAAGCATTTGACAAAATACAACATCCCTTCATGATAAAAGTCTTGGAGAGAGCAGGGATACAAGGAACATACCTAAACATAATTAAAGCAATATACAGCAAGCCAACAGCCAACATCAAACTAAATGGAGAGAAACTCCCAGTGATTCCACTGAAATCAGGAACAAGACAAGGTTGTCCACTCTCTCCATACCTATTCAATATAGTTCTTGAGGTCCTAGCTGGAGCAATAAGACACCAAAGGGAGATCAAGGGGATACAAATTGGAAAAGAAGTCAAACTCTCACTGTTTGCTGATGATATGATAGTTTACATAAGTGATCCCAAAAATTCTACCAAAGAACTTCTACAAATCATAAACACATTCAGCAATATAGCAGGATACAAGATTAACTCAAAAAAATCAGTAGCCCTCCTGTACACAGATGATAAAAGGGCTGAGGGAAGAAAACAGAGAATCAACACCCTTCACAATAGCCACAAATGGCATAAAATATCTCAGAATAACTCTAACCAAACAAGTGGAAGACTTGTATGACAAGAACTTTAAATCTTTGAAGAAAGAAATTGAAGAAGACACCAGAAAATGGAAAGACCTCCCATGCTCTTGGGTAGGCAGAATTAATATAGTAAAAATGGCAATCCTCTTGAAAGCAATCTACAGATTCAATGCAATGCCCATCAAAATCCCAACAAAATTCTTCAAAGACCTTGGGAAGAATGGTACTCAACTTCATTTGGAAAAGCAAAAAACCCAGGATAGCCAAAACAATCCTGGGCAACAAAAGAACTTCTGGAGGCATCACAATCCCTAACTTCAAACTATACTACAGAGCTACAGTACTGAAAACAGCTTGGTATTGGCATAAAAACAGACAGGAGGACCAATGGAACCGAATAGAAGGCCTGGATATCAATCCACACATCTTCGAACACCTTATATTTGATAAAGAAGCAAAAAATATCAAATGGAAAAAAGAAAGCATATTTAACAAGTGGTGCTGGCAGTGATAACTGGATATCCACATGTAGAAGAATGAAAATAGACCCATATCTATTACCATGCACAAAACTCAAGTCCAAATGGATCAAAGACCTCAACATAAAGCCAGCCACACTGAACCTTACAGAAGAGAAAGTGGGAAGTACACTTAAACGCATTGGCACAGAGAACCAGTTCCTAAATAGAACCCCAGCAGCACAGACACTGAGAGAAACAATGAATAAATGGGACCTCCTGAAACTGAAAAGCTTCTGTAAAGCAAAGGACATGGTCAACAAGACAAAACGACAGCCTACAGAATCGGAAAAGATCTTCACTAACCCCACATCATACAGAGGTCTGATCTCCAAAATATACAAAGAACTCAAGACACCAAAAGATCACATAATCCAATAAAAAAATGGAGTACAGACCCAAACAGAGAACTCTCAACAGAGGAATCTAAAATGGCTGAAAGACACTTAAGGAAATGTTCAACATCCTTAGTCATCAGAGAAATGCAAATCAAAACAACCCTGAGATTCCATCTTACACCTGTAAGAATGGCCAACATCAAAAACACTGATGACAACTTATGCTGGAGAGGCTGTGGAGAAAAGGGAACACTTCTGCACTGCTGGTGGGAATGCAAGCTGGTACAACCCCTATGGATGTCAGTGTGGCGATTTCTCAGAAAATTAGGAAACAACCTTCTTCAAGACCCAGTAATACCACTTTTGGGTATATACCCAAAAGATGCTCAACCATGCCACAAGGACATGTGCTCAACTATGTTCATAGCAGCTTTATTTGTCATAGCCAGTAATTGGAAACAACCTAAATGCCCCTCGATCGAAGAATGGATAAAAAAAATGTGGTACATTTACACAATGGAGTACTACATAGCAAAAAAAAAATAACAACAGCCTAAATTTTGCAGGAAAATGGATGGAACTAGAAAGCATTATTTTGAGTGAGGTAACCCAGACACAGAAAGACAATTATCACATGTACTCACTCATAGGTGGTTTTTAAACATAAGGCAAAGAAAACCATCTTACAAACCACAATCCCAGAGAATTGAGATAACAATACGGACACTAAGAGAGACTTACACAGATATAATCTACGTGGGAAGTAGAAAGTATAAAAAGACAAGATCTCCTGAATAAACTGGGAGCATGGGGACCTTGGGGGAGGGTTAAGGGAGGGAGGGGTGTGGCAGGGAGGGGAGCCGAGAAAAATAAAAAATTAAAAAAATAAAAATAAAAATACAAAGTAAAAGAAAGTTGGTGGTAGATGCTGGATTAGATACTGATGGGTACAGAGATAAATTGTAGCTCTTGATGAATACACGGCTTGTTAATCAGTAAAACAAAAACAAAAACAAAAAACAGAATGGCCAATGGCCAAGATCAAAAACACTGATGACAACTTATGCTGGAGAGGTTGTGGGGAAAAGGGAACACTTCTGCATTGCTGGTGGGAATGCAAGCTGGTACAACCCCATTGGATGTCAGTGTGGCGATGTCTCAGAAAATTAGGAAACAGCCTTCCTCAAGACCCAGTAATACCACTTTTGGGTATATATCCAAAGGATGCTCAATCGTGCCACAAGGACATGTGCTCAACTATGTTCATAGCAGCTTTGTTTGTCATAGCCAGAAACTGGAAACAACCTAAATGCCCCTTGATCGAAGAATGGATAAAAAAAACTGTGGTACATTTACACAATGCAGTACTACATGGCAGAAAAAAAAAATAACGACAGCTTGAATTTTGCAGGAAAATGGATGGAACTAGAAAGCATTATTTTGAGTGAGGTAACCCAGACACAGAAAGACAATTATCACATGTACTCACTCATAGGTGGTTTTTAAACATAAAGCATAGAAAACCAGCCTACAAACCACAATCCCAGAGAACTTAGACAACAATGTGGACACTAAGAGAGACTTGCATAGATTTAATCTACATGGGAAGTAGAAAGTATAAAAAGACAAGATCTCCTGAGTAAATTGGGAGCATGGGGACCTTGGGGGAGGGTTGAAGGAGGGAGGAGAGAGGCAGGGAGGGGAGCAGAGAAAAATGTAGAGCTCAATAAATATCATAAAAAAAAGAAAAAAAAGACTAATAAAAGCAGTGTGAGAGAGAAAAAAAATGTGTTGGGCCCTAAAGCCCACTTACCAAGGAGGGGTCGTTCCAAGAGACCACTCTCACACTGTAGTTGATGCAAAAAAAAAAAAAAAAGAGATACCATGTGGGTGCTGGGAATCGAACCCAGTTCCTCTGCACTTGCAGCAAATGCTTGTCAGCATTGAGCCATCTCTCTAGCCCCCTTGCTTTGTTTGTTTTGTTTTGTTTGAGGCACAATTTCTCTGTGCATCCCTGGCTGACCTGTCTCTGTAGACCAGGCTACTCTCAAATTAGGAGATCTGCCTGCCTCTGACTCCCAAGTACTGGGATCAAAGGCGTGTGCCACCACTGTCCAGCTCAGCCCCGTTTTTAAAAGAAAGTATACAAATTATTTATTTAAAAAAAATTAAAAACATTTTCTTCATGTGTAAAAAAAAATCCTGGTTTATTTGAGACTTTAAAGGTATAATAATGATGTGGGCCAGAAAGACCTGTGGATTTTCTAAGCAGAACTGAAAACCAAACTGAATGGAATTCTGTTAAAGAGATGGCGGTCAGGGCAGCCATGCTCAGTTGCACACCAATCGCAGGAGTCGGGGAATCTGCGGTAACCATGTGGGAGCTGCACACACGCATGTGGGGCTGGGGGCAAACCACGGGACCGCAGGAACCACAGCAGCTGTGTGTGGGGGGGGGGCAGCGGGACGCAGTGTGGTGCCCCATGGGGTGGCAGCAAGGATGGGCGGGCACTGCAGGAGAGGGAGCTGAACTGGGGCAGATGGGAGCTGGGAGAGCTAGCGCTTCTCCAGAACCCAGGTGGCTAGGTTTGGGTTCAGCTCCTAGAGGAATTCCAATCCCAGCTCTGGCCTGTGCTGGTGGCAAAAAAAAAAAAAAAAAAACAAAAACAAAAAACAAAAAACCCTCAGGCAAATGGCTTTTTTTTTGTAAATTTGTGCCCCAAAAGTTGGGCACCAAATGAAGCATGATTAATAAAAACTCAGACAGAAATTGGGGTTCAACCTGAAGACCAAAAAAGCAAAGCAGCCAGCCACTGGCTCTTTCCTTGACATCAGTCTGAAAATGGCGATCCTGCCTCCAGGAATCTCAGATTGAGACAGACTGAGAGCTGTCTCCTCCAGTTTTACATTCCTCTCTTTGGCTGGGATTAAAGAAGTGAACCGTCCTGTTTCTATGGCAAACTAGTGTGGCTACTGGGATTAAAGGTGCGCATCACCACTGCCTGGTCTGTAAGGCTGGCCAGTGGGGCTGTTTCACTCTCTTATCTTCAGCTAAGTTTTATTTATTAACATACAAACGAAATGTCACTACACATGCATATGTACATGCTTTGTATTTGAGCCTCATGCTTTTTTTCTCTAAGATTAGGAAGAAGGCAAGCACGGAGCTCCCATTGAGCTTATTTAGTGCTGTATAGTAATCCTTGCCAAGGCAATAAGGCAAGAAAAAAAAAAGAACAAAAATCCTGATTGGAAGCAGGAAATGAAGCGCTCAGAGTGGGACCCGGTGTGTAGCGAGTGCTGGCTAACCGCCTTTTGCATTTCCAGGTTTGGCTTCACGTTCATGGTAAAGAGCAGACATGAACTCAGGTCACGGCAGCTTGGCATGAATGGTGCCCCTCTATTCTTAAAATTTAACCCACAGGGGCTGGAGAGATGCTCAGTGGCTAAGAGCCTGTACTGCTCTTGCAGAGGGCCTGGGTTTAAACAACAGCACCCACATCAGGTGTCCCCAACAGAAGAAAAGACAAAAAAAGGCTTGGAGTCAGGCTACCCTGACTTTTAGTTTACAGTGGAATGCTGAATTTTGGCCTTCCCATTGTCAACACTGAGGGAACCCTTTTCAGACCATGCTTTCCGAGAAACTGTCACTCGCAGTGCTTTGAATGCAGGGGCCACCCAGGCTGGCAGCCGTGACCATGACCCCGTTGTCTTCCAGCTATCATTGAAAAGAAGACCAATGACCTGCTGCTTCTGGAGTCGTTCCGGCGCCTGCAGGATGCGGAGGGGCCCGACATGGATGTACCACAGCCCTTTGTCAACCCCTTCTGGGGCGGCTCTGCCCTCCTCAAGGCCCCAGAGCCCACAAAGGTTGTGCCCCCTGTGTTTGGAGCAGACTCCTTCAGTGACAGACTTGAAGAGGGTGAGTTCTTGCTCACTGCCACCCAGGCAGGCCACTGAATAGAGTCCCTTAAGGAGCCTGAGTCCCTACAGGCAGGGTCTGTGGGCCAAGCCTCAGTTTCCCTCATTACTTCCTTGAGTAACATCACACTGTGTGAGCAATCATCACACGGTGGCACTTGTTTAAAAACGCAGATGGGCATATATCCTTATGGAAAACTGAGGGGTCAGAGCAGAAGTAAGAACTTAGTCACTGTAGCCCCAAACCAGAAACATGCAAAGGATCCTACACGCGCGCGTGCGTGCACACACACACACACACACACAGTTATGTACGTACTCATTCAAACATACAAACTCATAAACACACATTTATTCTCATACACTCATATGCACATACATACATTCTCAAATACATACATACACATTTGCACACATATACACATTCTCAAGCATATACATACACACATGTATGCACACATACACACACACACACACACACACACACACACACACACACACACACACACCATTCACTCTTAAGTCAGAACTTAACAAACAATGGAGTATTATGCAGCCACTAAAGCGAATGTCACTCTGGGTAGGATAGCTTGGCCATCAAACAGTGGGCTGTGCCGTACAGTTTTGTCATTGCTATGAAACCAGCTGGGTTCCCCACTCTTGCTTGGGAACTCCCTGAGGGCACATCTCTGCTTGGAGCTCTCCAGGGCGTTCCACACCATGCCCAGCTCAGCATGGAGTGACACTGTCCCTGGGAAGGAAGTGAGCTGGGTGTCAACTCCCAGCTCCTCATAGAGCTCTGTCCTGGGTGCAGTGGAGCAGCCCCTGGACCACAGCAGCCTCCAGCAGCTGGTCTTGGAGAACTACCTTCAGAAGGACCGTGGCAAGGACCCACAGGACACCCTGTCGGAGAAGGGGAATGAACTGAGGCCCAAGAAGAAGGTGGTAGGCTGAGCTGCAGGTGGCTGTGTTCCACACCCAGAGATAATAAATGTTTTCTTCCTGAGCCCCAGGGCCTTTGCATGTGCTGTGCTGAGGAGCTCCCAGGGCTGGAAACCAACCTTATGGTGGGGTGGGGGACAGAGAAGGATGGAACTCAAAATCTGGGGCCCCAGGTTCAGTGCTCCTGGAAGAATGGGTGTCCCTGAGTGATGCTCAGAGGACCACAGGTGGGGTATGGAGAGTCAGAGTTTGGGGGCTCTGATCCTCCATGACCCACCCTTTGAACCCCAGCTTCCTGCAAGGGGCCCATAGGGACTTCATCGATCGCACAGCTGGATCTGACCCTGGGGATGGGGTTGTGGGTTCCTTCTCTCTCAGACAGGGCCTTGCTGTGTAACCTAGGTGGTCACCATGCTTGATCCCAGCAATTCTCTTGAAGTTGGCTTTCCATTTTTAGTTCATCTATAGGGACTCGGCTCTAGGGCCACATAAGGCCCAGCTCAGGGGAGCCAGGGACTGCCACCAGTTTGTTTTTTTGTTTTTGTTTTTTGACACAGGCTCTCATTATGTAGCCCAGGCTGGCCTGAAACTCACTATTTAATCCTGTCTAAATCTGGAACTCACATAGATCCTCCTGCCTCTGTCTCCTGAGTGCTGGGATTATCCAGTCTAAGTCTGGAACTCAGAGATCCTTCTGCCTCTGCCTCCTGAGTGCTGGGATTAAAGGTGTGTGCCACAATGCCCAGGCTATGCTGTACCAAGTCCCCCTCCCCATGCAAACAGAGCTAAAGGACAGCTGCCTTGGGGCAGATGGAGAGACGGCACTGGCCACCCCTGGATGCAGCTGCTCCTGAAGCCCATGGACGTCTGAGCTTTTTTCTTCCTTCCTTCCTTCTTCCTTCTTTCCTTTTTTTTGAGACAGGGTTTCTCTGTGTAGCTCTGACCATCCTGGAACTCTATCCGCAGACCAGGCTGGCCTCAAACTCAGAGATCCACCTGCCTCTGCCTCCTGAATGCTGGGATTAGAGGAGTGTGCCAGGCAAAAGTCCTTTGTTTTTTGAAATGAGATTCCTGCAGCCTTCACACAACCCAAATACTTTTTGAGTTTGGCTACGCAGGACCAATGAGCCAACAGCCATCAAGACGAGATCCAAGACTTCCTGTTTATTTGCTCATGGCCTTGGCTGGGGTGGCAGGGGCTGGGCTGGAGAGCAGGCTGTAGGCACCTGAGGCTGTGGCTCAGGGCTCAGTCCTTCTCTTCCCCGTGGGTGATGATGTGGACTAAGTTCTTGTAATCGAGATTGCCGGTGACATCTGGGGGAAAGGCTGTGAACATCTGGTCGATCTGAGAGCAAGAATGGTGGGGACAGAGACAATGAGAGTGGCAAGGGGCAGAGAGGCCTGAGAGCCCAGGAAAGACCTGGGAAGGACCCCTGATCCACAGCTGCCAGCGGGTCCAAGGCAGGAGGTCCAGCTCCCTGGGCACTCAGCCCAGGCTACCATCCTGGCTCAGCGTCTGTGTCCACATGCTCCCGTGTCATTACCATCCCTGCCTCTATTCCCCAGGGTGACCCCAAGGTCCCCTAGACACCCCAGGCACCCTGCAGTGGATAATAGAGGTCCAGCCGCACAGAGAGCTGGGTGGATCAGGCTCAGGTGTGCCAGGGCCTGGTGGGGACTGTAGCTGAATGCAGGCAGAGGGCCCGTTGTGGTCACAATGCCAGAGAGGTCATATTTTTGGAGGGAAACCAGAAATTGAGGTGGGTTATTTTACATACAATTTCCCTGTTTAAAAAGTATTGGGTGAAGTATTGGGTGAAAAAGTATTGTGATCCCAGCACAGGGAGGCAGACAGGAGGATTGGGAATTTAAAGTCACCTGGATTAAGTAGCAAGTTCCAGACCAGCCAGGGCTGTGTAATGAGACTCTGTCTTAAAAGGCTATAGCTTGCACAGGCCTTAAACCTGCAATCCTCCTGCCTCAGCTTCTCTGGTAGCTGGGATGGCTATAGGCTGCCATAGGCCTGTGTCATGAGACCTAGCTGGCTTGAATTTGTAACCACCAAAAGACACCATGCCCTGGCCCTATGATGGCATTGTGTTCTGTGAATACCACTGAGCCTTGTGGCATGTGGCGGTGGATTCTGTTCTCATCTCACCTTGACAGATGGGGAGGCTGAGGCACAATGAGGTTAAAGTCTAAAGTCCCATGAGTGATGGAGTGATGGTTCTCTCGGGGGATATACACCAGAGCGAGACAGAGCTCTTGTGAAGGGGGGGTGGGCAGCGGGGACACTGGGAACCCTGTACCTCCTCTTTGGAGAATCTCTCTGCTTGTGTGGTCAACATCTCCCGGACACTGTAGGAGAGGAGAGAGCAGGTGATGGTGACATATGTCGGGGGTGGAAAGTGGGGACCCCACTCCCTCAGAAGTCACTCACTAGTCAGCCTTCAGCGACCCTTTGCCTTCAGGGTCAAACACCTTGAATGCGTTGAGAATGGTCTCCTCGGGGTCAGCCCCTGTAAGAGAAGGTAGGCTTACCCATTTGTTGGGACTGGAACCACTGGGGCTGTAAGAAGTGGACCCAGGTCCCCCTGAGCCAGAGGGGCTGGGGCAAGGCCATTTCCCTCAGGGAGATCTGGGTTTGAACAAGGGCTGGGGAGTTGGCTCAACAAGAGGGCTTGCTGCTCCTAAGTACCCACATAGCAACTCACATCTTCCTGTAACTCCACCTCTTCTGGCCTTCATGGGCACTGCACACATGTGCTATGTATGCACATATACCCATAAATAATATCTTAAGAGAAGGCTGAGGAGCCAATAGGAAGTCAAATGCAAGGGAGGCTTCAAGAACAAGACTGAGCAGGTTGACTATGGGACTTTGTTGGTTGCAGGGGGTTTCAAGTAAGTTGTCTTTCTGTCTCTGAATCCACCATGACCTGGGGGGTAAGAGTAGAGCCAGCCACTCAGGTGCTCCAAAATATGTCAGTAACTGAAGCCGATCAGCCCAAGGCTGGGTAGAGGACTTGGAAATAGCCCATTGCCGAGCAGCATCCCCTGCTGGAGGAGTGACCCCAGCTAGAGAAGTACACCCCCACATCGCCACTGGAGGAGGGATCCCCTGCTAGAACAGCTCCACCACCAGCTGAAGCAGCAACCCTGCTTGCTTTTATGCTATTTTTCTTCTTTTTATTATTTTTCATATGCATGAGTCTTTTGCTTGCATATATGTCTGTGTACTACATGTGTGCCTGGTATCCAGGGAGAGCATTGGACCTCCTGAAACTGAAGTTACAGACGGTCGTGGACCACTATGTAGGTGCTGGGAATTGAACCTGGGTCCTTTGGAAGAGCAGCCAGTGCTTTTAACCATTGAGCCATCTCTCAGCCCTTCCACACTAGTTTTCAATGGATACTTTTCCACTTGTGAGTTGCCCATCTTTCGCCCATGCTGTCTCTTCTAGAGCTTAATTCATGCCCACAGGTGAACACACACGCACATGCACGCATGCTCGCACTCACATACACACACTCACCTTTAAGTTTCTCTCCAAACATGGTGAGAAACACAGTGAAGTTGATTGGACCCGGAGCCTCCTTGATCATTTCATCAATCTCTTCGTTTTTCACATTCACACGTCCTAGCAGGAAACACTGGAACTGAGCACTGAGGGGGCAGTGGTGGCCCTTCGTGACAGACGGACAGACAGACAGACAGACAGACCTAGGGCGGATTTCCCCAGCAGTGTTCTCTAGCAGTCAGCCAGCATCTGATATGGACTGGGGCGGTTAAAACAGTGTTGTCAAGGCTGGGGTCATGGTTTAGGGGATTAAGTGGTGGCCTAGAATGCAAGAGGCCCTGAGTCTCACCCCCAGCACCGCATAAACCGGGTGTGGTGGCGAATGCCCGCACTGGGATGATCAAGGATGTTCAAGGTTTTCCTGGGCTACATAATGAGGTTGAGGCTAGCCTGGGCTACATGAGACTTGCACTTATTAAATGAATAATGTCTTCAGGCCTGAAACTTTTAATATAAGTAAAAAATGCTTGTGTTGCGATGCCCTTCTCAGATGTGGGTAGAGGGTTGTGTCCCCAGTCACCAAGGGAACTTGGTCAGGCTGGCTGCAGCCCGAGCTGCAGTGTCACATCCCTGCTCTCTTTCCTGCACACATCTGTCTCTGTACAAACCAGACAAAGCTGATCCCTTCCTAAGACTACGTTTTTAAGGTAAAAGGCCGCAGCAGATACAAAGGTGAATTGTGTGGTGTCCAACTCCCAGAGCTGTTCTCAGAGCCCTGAGTTCTGAGGATGGGCACAGGTGGGACTGGGAGGCAGGCTCACACTCTTGAGATGCTAAATAAGCCAAAATCCCAAATGGGATGACCCCAGTAGCTTGAAAAACAAATATCTGGAAGGATTTTAAGGATTGAGACTGAAGCATTGATCGGAGCATAGCCTTCTGGGTAATTCTGTTTTCTCCTTTATTCTTTTCTGGGTAGTTTGAATTTTCTATTATGAGCCAGGAATGTGTTATAAAATCTGTCTGTCCTGCATTCCTTCCCCCGGACACCTTGGGTTAAAAGGAAAGGAGGAAGCATGCGAAGGCCAATGGAGTTGCTCCAAAAGGCTGGTTGCAGCTGAAACTTTGGCAGATGACAAACAGGCTCTTGGCTTCTTTTGATGCCCGTACCACCTCTCCTCCACCTTCTACCCTAGTATGGGAAGGCAATGTCTGTGCAGGGTTCATGCCACATACCTAGGGCAGCAAATGTGTCCCTCAGGTCATTCTTGTCAATGAAGCCATCTCTGTTCTGGTCCATGATTGTGAAGGCCTGTGGGGCAGGGAAAGTTCAGCTGAGGATGGGGAAGGGGTTTCTGGGAGCTTCAGGGACCAAAACATAGAATGGATTGAAGAATTGGAAACAGTCTGAGTTGACTTAACTGCAATGTCCCTGTTAGGCCCCCACCCTAGAGAATCAACATCACGTCCCCATAAAACCCTATCCAGAAGCTGAGCGTAGAAGTGCACGCCATTAATCCCAGCACTCCGGAGGCAGAGGCAGGTGAATCTCTGTGAGTTCGAGGCCAGCCTGGTCTACAGAGTGAGTTACAGAACAGTCAGGGCTATTACACAGAGAAACCCTGTCTCGAAAAACAACAAAAGACCCTGTCCAGACATTCTGATGTAGGAGAGCCCCAGGCACACCCTAACATCAAGGGAGGAATGAGACGCCAAATGAGGCTCATGCTACCGAGCACAGTTCAGTCCTGAAAATGGTTCCATCCTTGTCACAGCAGGGTTTCACAGAGGGAGCAAGGCCACCAAGGCGACCGACCGTGGGTTGCCTGGGTACTCGAGGAGAGAACTGACCACAGGCATCAGGTTTCCTCTTTTGAGGTGACAGGTGACCTGAGGGGAGGGGTGTACACTTTTTTTGATAATCTATAGAAGTTATTAAGACCAAGTATTTAAGTATTTGTTCAGGGGTTTGCAGACAGTCTGGATGAGCCTGGGCATGTGGGCATGCAGGTCATTTCCCTGGTTGGGTGTCCTTCATCTGGGGAGGGTCTGCCATACCCACCTCCTTGAACTCCTGGATCTGGGCCTGCTCAAACATGGAGAACACATTGGAGCTTCCGCCTTCTGTCCTCTTCTTGGCTTTCTTTGGTGCCTGGGGAGGAAGCAGCCATTAGACACCGCTGAGTCCCAGGCCAGCCTCGTCACCTGGTGAGGGAATCTCCTTTGCCCAGACAACATGAGAGAGAAAATGACACTTGAAAGCACACAAACATTATCTCATTCTCTTCTCGGCTCAGAGAGAGTAAGTCACTTATCCAAGGTCACACAGCCACAGAAACCCACGTAGTCTGTGCCCCAGCCACTGTCTTGCTCTGACTAGCAGGTGGGGACTACCTGTTCTGGGACCCAACACTACGAAGGAGAACCTTTTAGCAGGTGCAAGTTCAGAAGATAGAACCAGAAAAACTTTCCTGGCTCCCTAAACAGAAAACAAACAACCCAAACCAAAACCCAACCCAAACCAAAACCCAACCCAAACCAAAACCCAACCCAAACCAAAACCCAACCCAAACCAAAACCTCCCCCTCTTTTATTCAATTTTTCAAGTCCTCTAGGGAGCTGCTCTTTTCGGCTCCTTGGGAACACTGATTGGGGTCACTCTGCATGGCTGGTGCACAGTGCTGGTCCATCTAGGGCTGTGTGTGTGTGGGGGGGGGGTTATGAGAACTTCCCTCCTCCTCCAATGGGGTCCTTGGTTTACAGGGTGCCTCTTGATTGCCCACCCTGCATCTTCCCTCAAGGGTCCACTGGCTACTCACCATGGTGTCTGGAGCTGGCTGCTGTCTTTGGAGAATTCCAAGAGTCTACTGGCCTGCATCTGCTGTGGAACAATAAATACCTCTTCCCCGGGGTTAAAAATAACCCCATGACCACTTTTGGCAGTTGTAGGTGAGGCAGAGGCCACCTAAGCCCCCCCACTCCATGCCGTTCTTCTGAAGTAAGAGCTGTTCACTGGCGGCCACCGCCTGGATTGACACGTGAGACCCAAAAATGCCTTCAAGGTTAAAGAGGCAGTGGCTGGAGCCTGGCCTGGGAGTGATGCTCGGTGCCGCCTGCCACGCCTGTCATTGTCTACTGGGGAAAAGGAACCCAGGAGGAGAAGGCGTGAACCTCTGTAACTAGGCTTCCTCTCACCTCAGGGCCTGTGTCCTGCGCTCCTTGGGCAGCCTCTGGGGCTCTCTATCTTTGCTAAATGTCACCCACCCTCGTTCTTGGCCTCCCTTCCCTGATTTGTATCCCTACCCAGCCCGCAGTGTTCACGCTCTGAGCAGGCAGTGTGATGGACAGCCAGCTCCTGAGGCTGGGGCCTTCTCAATGCCTCTCCCTCTCCCCCCTACTTCGCACGAAAAGCTTCTCGGTGGCCCGCACTTGTTGACCTACTGAAGAAATGACACACATCACACTCACATTCAAGTCTACAGCCACCCCACAGGAGCGAGGTCACCTTAGCAATTGGGTTTCCTTCTCACAGCTATGAATGAACTCTGAGAGGCAGGCCAGCTGCTGGGACAGGTGGTAGAGTGGCCTATGTCCCCAAATGCTGGGAGGACCAGAGTGTGTCACTACATCAACTCCTTTTCTTTTTGAGACATGGTCTCATATGTAGCTGAGGGTTGCCTTAAACTCAAAAAATAAAAAAAAGGGAAACACAGGGTTTATTCTTCCATTTCTTGTGTTCAGGGTGGCCTTGAACTCACTATGCCGCTGAGGCTAACTTTGGAATCCTGATCCTTCTGCCTCCTCCTCCTCCTCTTGAGAGCTGGGAAGACAAAGATGAGATTCAGGCAGCCCATCCTTTGTTAGGTGACAGTCATTTCCTTCTGAGGTCAAGATTGTCTCAGTCTGCAGGGTACAAATGTATGGCCAGATATTGCTATTAGAAAGAAGGGGGGCACTAGAGAGATAGCTCAGTGGTTAAGAGCACTGGCTGCTCTTCCAGAGGACATCGGTTCAATTCCCAGCCCCCATACAGCAGCTCACACCTGTCTGTAACTCCAGTTCCAGAGGATCTGACACCCTCACATCAACATACATTAAAAAATAAAATAAGAAAAGAAAAGAAAGGAGGTTAGAAAGGTAGGGAAGGGAAGTGGTATACACCGGTTACCCCAGTACCCAGGACATTGAGGCAAGAGGATCAGGAGTTCATGGTCAATCCTTGGCTACATAATGAATTCAAGTTTAAGGCCACCCTGGGTTATATGACTGTCAGCAAAACAAAATACAACCAATTGACCAAAACCCCATTTCCCTGGCTTCTGGAGATTGTGTTGAGGTGCGTGTGACTGGCCAGGAGCCATGGTGACTGAGAAAGGAGGTGACCCACAACGGTGTGAGGTTGGAGGTTGAGGTTTGGCATTACCATGAGCCTTGGGCCCCCAGAGGTGACCTGTCCCCATGACCACTTTTCTACTAAGCTGTCTGAGGAGCTGGCTTATGTTGCTATGTGGGAGACTTTCTGGAGATCTAGTGAAAAAACCCTGGCCTGAGGGCCTCAGAACTTGAGGTCCATGGACCTCCACAGCCTCTGTGGGCTCCTGTTCCTTCTGGTAAACATAGATGTGCTAACTGTCCCTTGGACTGTTGGACTCAGTGAAGGAGACCAGAGGATTCTGGGATCATGTTGGCACAGCCAGAGGGCAGAGACACTCATTGCTGGAGGTGCAATGTTTTCAAACTTCCAGTCAGAAGCCGGATCCTTGAAGAGGCCCAGGGTGGGTCCAGGCAGGGGACTTAGCTCCATCCTCACAGTTCATGGTGGAGGCACACGGGCTGACACTGCTCTGTCCCTAGGCTCCTGGGTGACACCCACCTTGTGGTCCCAAGCTCTCATACTTGTGAAATTTCTGCAGCCTAGACGTTTCTGAGATCCACTGAGCACAGAGGATCAGGACCCCCTACCCAAGCAGAATTGTCGGAGCCTCCAGAACAACTGAGGACAAAGCTAGAGTACGGCTTTCCCACCGCCCTTCCGTGGCCCACAGCAGCCAAGCTTGTTATCTGGCAGGGTGGGCAGTCAGAAATAGAAATTGAGCCGAGGGCTGTGTCCCGCTGTGGATGTGGGGACAGTCCCTTCCTTACGCCTTCCAGCTCCTGGCAGCTGCCGGCATTCCTGGGCTCACATCCCCATCAGAGCAGCCTCTGTCTGGCTTTTCTGGCTCTTCAGTGTCCCTCACAGGTAGTCACAACAATAAAGCTTAAATGTACATAAATGCATGGAAAAATACACACCAAAGAATAAAAGGAAAACACATCCTGTCCCAAAAATAAACAAAGGTCAATACTCTTGAATAGTGTATATATGTATATGTATATGCATATTTATCTACATCTATACATACACATACACACATATCCACTCCGGTGCTGGGGAGACAGCTGAAACCTACATAAACGCTGGGCAAGGTTGGTGCGGGCCTGAAAGCTCATCGCAGGGGACGTGGGAACAGAAGGAGTTCTCTGGCTCGCTGGCCAGCAAGTGCAGCCTACAAACAGTGAGTCCCAGGCTCTGTCTCAAAAAATAAAATGGATGGTCTCTTAGAAATGACCCTGAAGGTTGACCTCTGGCCTCTATGGGCACACACAGGTGCACATGACATGTACCTGAACCCACTTGAGTGTGAGCACACACACACACACACATACACACATGCACACATGCACACATATACACACAAAAATAACTATCCATTGGCAATTTTAATAGTTGAGAAGAGAGGAAAATATAGGCCATATTTATAAATGCAAAAATGATTTTACCCCTCATTCTTTTTTTTGTTTTTGTGGGGAGAATCTCTGTGTTTAATACATCGAACCTTGGAAGCAGCTGTGTCTAAGACAATGAAGCCTTCCTTCCCCCCCTTTTAAAATACTACGCGATGGTGTCAATCCTAAGACCCCCCGATTCCTCACTGCCACCACCACCAAGAGGTGGAGGGAAAGGGTCCCGTAGACTAGAGGGTGGCAGCTTTGGATTAACCCTTTGGACTTTCTATGTAAGATGCAGCTGCTAGTCTCTTCTCAAGAGAGGGGTAAAGAGATTTGTGGAGAAGCTCAAAGAAGGGGGATCCTTTTCCTGGGAAAGGGAACACCGTGGGCCATATCTTGAATCAGCTAGGACCAGAGTGAAAGCCAGGCGGCTGGAAGGCACTGTTAGCATCACCAGGGCTGCCTCTCCTGGCGCTACCCCTCACTCTAAAGGAGTTTATGTATTTATTGGAGCTCTACTGTGGTAGGATCCTGGAGTTAGGGGATATTGAGGCTTAGGCATGTTGTTTAAACCCCAAATACAAGCCAGATGGTGGTGGCGCATGCCTTTAATCCCAGGAGGATCACTATGAGTTCAAGACCAGCCTGGTCTAGGGAGCGAGTTCCAGGACAGGCTCTGGTAGAGCTAGGAGGTGGGGTCTGTGAGAGGTGAGTAAGGTTAGGTGAGGTCATGAGGGCACCTCCCCCATGGAATTAGTGATTTAGTGAAAAGAGGACAAGGACTACTAAGCCCTCCACCCTCAGCAGCCTCCAGCCTTTGAAGCAATAAATCTCTTGTGTTTGCAAACAACCCAGCCTCTGGTGCTGTGTTATAGTAACACTGATACACTGATAATTAACTAAGCAGAGATGAACTTTGAGAATCCTGAGTTGTGTGCCCAACTGTTTACAGTATAACACAGCAGAAAAGGAATATAATTTCTTTTGTCTTTCTTTCTTTCTTTCTTTTTTTTTTTTTTTTTTGGTTTTTCAAGACAGGGTTTCTCTGTGTAGTCTGGTTGTCCTGGAACTCACTCTGTAGACCAGGCTGGCTTCAAACTCACTACGATCCACCTGAATCTGCCTCCCAAGTGCTGGGATTAAAGGCATGTGCCACCACTGCCTGGCTATTTTCTGTTTTGTTTTGCTTGTCTGTTTTGTTTTTGCTTCTTAGATCAAATTTCATGTAGCCCAGGCTGGCCCTGAACTGATTGTGTAACAGAGACTGACCTTGAACTCCTGATCCTCCTGGCACCACCTCCTAGATGCTGAGTTGACCTATCAAATGCCTTTGCTCTTATAGGCCTAAATATTGATTTACTCCTCTAAGCAAGGAAAGAAACAAGCCAAACAACCCCCAAATGCCAAACCTCAGGGAAATTCATGTAAACTTCAGAAATGACCAGACGAAGTTAAGTCTTCACCTCTGCACTAAAGGGGAAGTGGGTTTACAGGATTCACTGTCTTCAGCTCCAATCCTGGTACTGGGTTAGAAAAAAAACATGTTTCAAACTGACAGTGGTAGTGCATACCTTTAATCCCAGCACTCAGGAGGCTGAGGCAGGAGGATCACTGTGAGTTCGAGACCAGCCTGGTCTACAGAGCAAGTTCCAGGACAGCCAGGGCTACAAAGAGAAACCTATCTCGAAAAACAAAACAAAACAAAACAAAAAGATGTCCAAAGGTATGGACAGAAGTGACTGATGGTGGTTCTGGCTGTGGGGGCCCCGGTGTGTGCCACACAGGGACCGTCTACAGAGAGGACACAACTCCTTGGGCTGGAGAGACTCCCATGCTCAGAACAAGGGGAAACACACCAGATCCTGCAGTTTAAGGAACCAAGAAGACATCTGACATAGTCCCTGGCAGAAAGATGTGGCCCTGTGAAGCGACTCAGCCCGCTTGGGAATGTCTGAACTTCTAGGGGGGTGAAGACAGGACTTAGGCCCACACACCCAAGTGTGATGAGGCATTTGGCATCTGTCTGACTGGAACCAGGGGGAATATTCACCTTTGATTCTCCTTGCTTGGGCATTGAGCAGCTGTGTGATACCAGGTAGGATTTTTGTCCTCTCTGAGCCTCACCGTGCTCATCTGTAGAGTGCTCATGATAATGATGTTACCCTCTCAGGGTTGTCATGAGGATAAAATCAGAGTTTTTTGCTTTTTGTCTTTTTTTCAAGACAGGGTTCCTCTGTGTAACAGCCTGGCTGTCCCGGAACTCACTCTGTAGACCAGGCTGGCCTCCAATTCACAGAGGTCAACCTGCCTCTGCCTCCTGAGTGCTGGGATTATAGGTGTGTGCCACCAATACCCAGCCAAAATCAGATTATTTTCTGGATGTTGACCTGAAGTCCTGTTGGAGTGAAGAGTCTGCTAACTTGCCCCCTCCCCCCAGGCCTGGGGATTGGTCTGATGGTGAGGGGCAAGCTTGGTAATGGAGCGTCCTTTTAGTATGGGCTGTGGGCATTATGGAGACCCATGATCAAGGTCTCCATCTGAACCTGGGCCTGATACCTCCTCCACCTGGGCTCTCAGTGCTTTTGAAGAGAGCCATGGAAGGAGGGTACATGTTCTACTGGCCTCAGGCCCTGGATGGAGCTCCTCACTTCTGGAGGCCTGTTAAAGTAACAGTTTCATTTCTTTTTTTTAATAAATATTTCAAGCAGATTTTTTTTATTATGTATACAGTATTCTGTCTGCATGGATGTCTGCAGGTCAGAAGAGAGCACCAGATCTCATTACAGATGGTTGTGAGCCACCATGTGGTTGCTGGGAATTGAACTCAGGACCTTTGGAAGGGCAGCCAGTGCTCTTAACCTCTGAGCCATCTCTCCAGCCCAACAGTTTCATTTCTGAACTTAGCAGTGAGTGAGCACTGGAGTCAAAAGCACTGGAGCCAGAGATGTCTGGAGCCAGGATGGCAGGGTAAGAATAGTAAGGGAAGACTGAGGCTGGAGTTCTTAGCTTGGGAAAAAATAAAAAAGAAATAAGGGCTGGAGAGGCCTTGGATGTCAAGAGGAGCCACTGCTCTTCTAGAGGAACCGAGTTTTGTTCCCAGCATCCAGACAAGGAGGCTTAACAGCCACCTGTAAATGTAGCTATAGGGATTTGTCGCCCTCTTCTGGCCTCCCCGAACACATGCACTCTCTGGGCATATCCACATACAGACAGACAAACATATAATTAAAAAGACTAAAATAAATTAAAAAGTAAAGAAAACAAAATCCTGAAACAGGATTCCTGTTAGAGTAGAATTTGGGATAAATTGTGAGCAATTTGGAGACTTGGGTGTGCAGGGGTGTTTTATGCCTTTTTTATCCATCTGTTAGAGATAGATTCTCACTATGTAGTCCAGGCTAGCCTTGAACTTGTGATCTTCCTGCCTTAGCCTCTTGAGTGTTGGATCACAGGCCTGGACCACCATGCCCATCCTGGGGAGGATTTGAACTCATCTTCCCCGCAGGTGCCTCTCCCATGCCAGCTGCCAGAATGGAGTCTAAGCTGTGTGGCTCGGCTGTCAGGAGCGAGGCCCCTTGTGCCTTGCCGACATGGTTGGTTTTGAAACTTGGCAGTTGAGCCCATGAGCTCAGAGTGAGCAGCAGAGCGTGAGGGCTGGTCTATCGAACTGGAGGGCAGAGCAGGTGAGGGGAGGTACCTACCACGGCTCTCTGGTCTCTTCACCACGGCCAACCTGCCTTGGGTGCTGGGCCATTTAAGGAGGGTGATGGAGTTGGAGTCTTTGTAGAAGGAAGGCCCTGACAGCCTGGAGCTGTGACTGATGGCTGCTGTCTCCACGGATAGCTTATCTCCTTCTGTCAAGACTCCTATGGCGCTGGTGACAGCTGCCCCTGGGGAAACAGTCGCTCCAGCTGGCGGGGGGAATAAAGGGAGGTAGTCCAGCACCCTGCTGGGGGGCACTGGGTGCTGGGTGCTGCTTCGCCAGGCACCATGGCTCTGTACTTCAGTTTCTCCTAGAAGATGGACACACAGAACTACCTTCAACATTCTAGAATGCTCCTGGGCACAGCTATGTTCAGTCAAGTCAGCTCTTACACACAACGCTGGGTGGATACAGAAGCATCGCAGTGTGACGTCCTTGTCTCTCTTTGTCCCCCAACTCCTTTTTTCATTTCTAACTCTCAGATTCCCAGACCCAAAGCCCCTGACATCTCGATTCAGCCCTGACAAGACGTTTCTGTATTCTGCCCCCTATGATGCCTTGCTTATGAATACAGTGCCCTCTAATTCCACCCCAGATCTTGCTTATGACAGTAGCTACCATTACTTTGGGGTCTCCCCTCTCTCACTACCCTACCCCCACACTTTGCACACGCCTGTTTCCCCTATGTCCCGCTCTGATGGCTCTTCTGGACCACTCTGCCCTCCTTAGCCGACAGTTAAAATCACTTAGCAATTGACCTTGACCTGCAACAGTGCCACAGCCATTGAACGCTGGGGCTCCAGGTCAGCTTTCCTGGGGGGCCCTGGACGATGACTTCACCAGACCCAACCCTGGCATTGTCACCCTGTGAGCAAGCAAATAACTCTAGTCTTAAAACATCGCTGTTGTGAAATGATGGTGAGCTACAGCGAACATGTACTTACTTTGTGCTACGGCTGCTGGTGGCCTGTGCAGATCTAATTGTGGGAGGACAGACAGACTGACAGACAGACACACATACACAGAGAAGGGTTGGGGAGAGAGAGAAATTGAGATTATTGTCTTCTGCCTTCCTGGCTCCACTTCCCACTCCAGGCTGCAGACACAACTCTTGAGGACAGATGTTCCGAGCTGGCTGAGTTCGAATGGACACCCCCTAGGCCCTAGAAGAGATGGTGTGGCTTGTGCTGGGTCCTCAAGACTGGACGAGGGCTTCATTCTGTGGCATCCCCAGCCTCTGAATGGTGATCTTCCTGCACCGAGTGACAGCAAGCACTTATCACCAGCTTGCCCACCTCTCCCAGTCTTCTCCCTGTCTACTTCACTCCAAACCACACCATAGGGCAGATGTTCGTATCAGATCCTTTTCTCAGACAAAAAAACAAAACAAAACAAAACTGAGGTTTGGAGAGGATCCTTGCTGGGCCTTAGAGTCAGAGTCTTTGCCTTGGGCAATGCTGGATTTGACACCCCGGTTGCTGGGGTTTCTCTCTGCAACTCCCTTTGGCCTCGGATCCAGCTGCCCCCAGCTGTCCCCCACTAGGAGCAGAGGTCCTACTGGGAGCCAGACACTATTGGTGGCTTTTTCTCCCATCCTGTTTTCAGCCTGGGCTGACTGGCAGGAAGCTGCCTTTTACCAGCGCCCTTCAAATACCCTCCGGCCGCTGTCGTGGCGAGCACGACATTCCACGGCATTGTCCTCTGTGTGAGACCCAGATGCCAGTGACAGCTGTGGCCTGACTTGCCTGCAGCCCCTTCGCTGAGGGACTTGGAACTGCGACAGCCCAGCGGGTTTCTGAGCCCTCTGATCTATATAAAGGCCACACTCGGCTCCTCAGTCATGCGACCTGAGGTCATGGGGTGAAGAGCCTTTCAACTTGTCCTCAGCCAACACTGTGGGCCCTTGAGCCCGGGGAACACAGGTTGGCGGCCTCGGCTCTGTGCACACACAGGGGCAGTGCCTCCTGGCTTTGGCAGGATGAGTAGCCACTTTTGTGGTCTCTGCTCAGCTGCTGCCAGGAGTGGAGCAGCTTCCACTTGCCACATGCCCACAACCAAAATGTCCCCAGATGCTGCCAACTATCCCCAGAGAGAAAGGAATCAGTGGCTGGGATGATGGCAAGCGTGAAGTGGTCTCCTACAGGGCACAGTCACCCCTTCCTGTCCCCTGGATGACACATCACCATTATTTGCCATCCTTTGTAGCACGTACCAATGAGGGACCTTGGCAGCAGTCAGCACTTGCGTTGAACTTGAGTGCTAGTCTCTCGGGACACAGAACAATGTCGGCTACATTTTGTCTTGTCTGATCATATGGCAAATATCCAACTCTCTTGCAGATGGCAGTCCTCTGGGGTCATGCTGTTTGTGGTAGGGACCAGACATACCTCCAGCAACCAGCACCCAGTCAGAGTTCCGTGAGTGTTTGCTGAGTGACTGCATGATGATCTCTGGTAATGCTATCTCTTTCTCTAGAATTTTCCAGGATGAGAGTAAGGAACTGTCCATTGTTCAGGTTCTTGCTTCTGGCACACAGTAGGTGGTCATCAAGACTGGTCCCATAGAAGTGAGTTTTCTCATTGGGGCAAAAGGACAGTCAAAGTTATTTTGCCTCCCAGGGGAAAAGTGTATAGAAATAGCTGGCTGGTGCTGGATGGAGAACAGAGGTAAGGTTGCTTGGTCCTAGCCAGGAACAAGGGCTCTCTACAGAGGGCACAAGAAGATAGGAGAGAGGAGGGAGACAGAGGCGGGGCTTTGGGAAGGAAAGTATGTAGATGGTTGGCCTTGGGGTGGCTCAGGAGTTTCCAAAAGTGATCTGGCCCCATCACTATGCCCTGATTGTCCCTACAGTGAGCCAAGGAATGTTTAGACACAGGGAAAAAACCAGCTGCTTCTAATCCTGAACAGGGGCCCAGAACTGTGCGGTTTTTTTTTTTCATGCCTGCCTGCTTCTTCTCAAGTGTTTTATTTTATTTTATGCTCAAGATGCATCCATTGACCTGGGGAGATGGCTCAACCAGAAAAATGTTCACCTTACAAACATGAAGATCAGAGTTCAATCCCCACAAACCACAGAAAAAGCCAGGGGTGATGCTGTGTAAGCACCAGCATCCCATTTTTGGGGTTGGAGACAGGAGGCTCTCTGAGACTTACCTAGCTGAACTGGGAGCCTGGGAGAGACCCTGTCTCAAAAAACAAGGTGAGACCATCAAGATGGCCAAGCCTGCCAACTGAGTTTAGTCCTGGAACCTACATAGTGACATGGTGGAGGGAGAGGACAGAGTCCCACAGCTGTCCTGTCCTCTGACTTCTGTATGTGTGTGGTCTCACAGACACACAGATACACACACACACACATACACACACAGGCACACACACAGACACACACAGGCACACACACACACAGACACAGACACACAGATACACACACACACAGGCACACACAGACACACACACACACACAGAGACACACACACACAGACACACACAGGCACACACAGACACACACACAGACAGAGACACAGACACACACACACACACACACACACACACACACACACACACACACACACACTTGTAGTCGGACTTTCTTTGGGCTGTCAGCTCCTGAACAGAGACTGTTTATTAATTATGAAGGCTTAGCCTTAGCTTAGGCTTGTTCCCAACTAGTTCTTAAAACTTCAATTAACCCATTTATATTAATCTACATTCTGCTACGTGGGCTATTACCTATGCTCAATTCCATATGTCTGATTTTCTCTACATATCACTTGTAAACTGCCCCCTCTCAGATTCTTCCAAGAGTTCCTCTCTCTCCCCAGAGGCCCCACCGATTCTCTCCTGCCTAGTTATTGGCCATTTACCTCTTTACTAAACCAATCAGAAGGTGCCTGAGGCAGGTGAGGTAAAACAGACATCTTCACACAGTGTGATCAAATATCTCACAGCACATGCTTATAAATAAATAAAATGTAAAAAATTAAACAATCAAACAAAAATCCCAAAGAAAAACAAGGTGGGTGGTGTCTGAGGGACGAGGCATGGAGCTGGGTAGGCAATGGATGATGTTTGCCTGACCCTCTATGTATAAAGGCGGCAATTTATTTATTTATTTATTTATTTATTTATTTATTTATTTATTTATTTATTTATTTATTTATTTATTGTTTTCAAGACAGGGTTTCTCTGAGTAGTCCTGGCTGTCCTGAAACTCACTCTGTAAGCCAGGTTAGCCTCGAACTCACAGAGATCCGCCTGCCTCTGCCTCCTGGGTGCTGGGATTAAAGGTTTGTGCCACCACTGCCCAGCTTGGGTAGTGTTTTTCTTGACTCTCATATCAAAGGTGGTATTTTAACAAAGTCTGCTAAGTCCTTGTAATAACTGGGAGATCAGGAAGATGGCAGCATAGGAATTCAAACCCAGGACCCTGTGTTGGGTTGGATTCCACAGAACAAGTAGCCGCTAAAATGGACAAATGACTCCTCTCCAGGGAGGGTCTTTGCCATGACTGAAACTCGAGAAGCTTCCAGCCTTTCTGGCTGTGTTTCCTCTCGGCTAAAGTGGTGTGGTGGAGGTGGCAGTGGTGGCGGTAGCAGTGAGGGTGACAATGGTGGAGGCGATGGCGGTGGTGGAAGAACCCAGGTGATTCCTGCCCTGGGTTGAAGTTGGCCTCCGTTCCTTTTTCCTGACCCCTCCCCCCGTGCCGGCTCTCAGTTCTCACAGAGGGGGGATTTGGGAGTTTACTTATTATTTATTTATTTTATTGATATTTATTGAGCTCTACATTTTTCTCTGCTCCCCTCCCTGCCTCTTCCTTTCCCCCTTTAACCCTCCCCCAAGGTCCCCATGCTCCCAATTTACTCAGGAGATCTTGTCTTTTTATACTTTCTACTTCCATGTAGATTAGATCTATGTAAGTCTCTCTTAGTGTCCTCATTGCTGTCTAAGTTCTCTGGGATTGTGATTTGTAGGCTGGTTTTCTTTGCTTTATGTTTAGAAACCACCTATGAGTGAGTACATGTGATAATTGTCTTTCTGTGTCTGGGTTACCTCACTCAAAATAATGTTTTCTAGCTCCATCCATTTTCCTGCAAAATTCAAGCTGTCATTTTTTTCTGCCAAGTAGTACTCCATTGTGTAAATGTACCACATTTTCCTTATCCATTCTTCAGTTGAGGGGCATTTAGGTTGTTTCCAGGTTCTGGCTATGACAAACAAAGCTGCTATGAACATAGTTGAGCACATTTCCTTGTGGCACAATTGAGCATCCTTTGGATATATACCCAAAAGTGGTATTACCGGGTCTTGAGGAAGGTTGTTTCCTAATTTTCTGAGAAATCGCCACACTGACATCCAAAGGGGTTGTACCAGCTTGCATTCCCACCAGCAATGCAGAAGTGTTCCCTTTTCCCCACAACCTCTCCAGCATAAGTTGTCATCAGTGTTTTTGATCTTGGCCATTCTTACAGGTTTAAGATGGAATCTCAGAGTTGTTTTGATTTGCATTTCTCTGATGACTAAGGATGTTGAACATTTCCTTAAGTGTCTTTCAGCCA
>PVIU01008441.1:0-83200 GCA_004026605.1 Ondatra zibethicus
GGAGGGAGGGAGGGAGGGAGGGAGGGAGGGAGGGAGGGAGGGGAGGCCACTGTGGAAGGTCACTCACAGATTCTTTCAAATTTACACAGCCTTATATGCAACACCCTAATCCCACTTGCAGATCTTAAGCAAGGTGAACTGAAGAGATTCCACAGTAAGACCTGTGCGCAGACCTTACAACAGACATTCGCAACCATCAAAGCAGGAAAAAAAGCACTTTCTACAGACAGAGAAACAAATTTTGGTGCATCCACAATGGAATATTATTTGATGGTTAACAAAGAAGCTACTGACTTGCAACAAAACGAATAAATTATGAGTGCATTTTGCTAAGTTGAAGAAGGTAGGCTGCACTTCACATGGCTTTATTTATATTTCTTTCTGCAAAACACAATCTAAACCCATCAGGGATGGGAGGGGGGGTTCAGGGACTGGTTAATTACCACAAAGGGGCACACAAGGTAGTTTCTACAGTGGTACTAGGATAGTAGAGACTGCGTTTGTCTGTTCTCATAGAACTTGGGGGAGGGGGACCTAAGTGGAGTCTGGATTTCAACCCAGCACTGTAGCAAAAAAAAAAAAAAAAAAAAAAAAAAAAAAAAAAAAAAAAAAAAAAAAAAAAAAAAAAAACAACAAAAACCCCAACACTTGGAACTGTACTCACAAACAAGGACCTTCAGTCTACACAAACACTGACCAGGAAGTTGGGGAATCCCAGGCTGGAACTCACGCTGAGTCACATGCTTTTGCGGAGGGTGGGGACAGCAGCTGACCTGAGTTACTGGGAACACAGTGCTGCCTGGAAACGCTAAAGAGTAGGCAAAAGGACCTTCACTGTGGTGGGCAAACTACCTCAACTAAGCCGCTGTCCAACAATCACAGGTGCACTGGGGAGGGGTAAACAGATGTGGTGAGGGCACCGCTTGGGGGCGGAGGGTCAGCAAGGGGCAGTCCACAGGGAGTTCAGTCCCATGAGCTGGCCCCAAGTAAGACCTGGATGTGGACTCACGCTAGGTCACTGTGCAAATGCAGGGACAGGAGAAATGATATATTTCACTGACGTATAAAAGGCAAACTCTCTCCCCTTCCCCAGCTCTACCCACTGGGTGGCACTGCAGCAGCCACACCCGAGTCACAAGGACACACTCAGATTCTGGATTCTGATACCATTTTGCAAGGAGAGGAAACGGGGTCCTTTGGATTTGATCTGAGAGCTGGGACAGGAAAAGCACATGAGCCTGAGCATCGTAAAAAACGCCACGAAGCCAGGAGACAGACGGAACCTCCAAACGACGGGCTATGTCAAAAGGACACAGGAACTGAAAGAGTCCCTTGGCCAGGGCTGGGACATCTGAGTAACAACATAAATAGCACTAAATTCACATGAACTGCATCCCCCTGGGCATGAAGCACAGAGAAAGACTCTTTCCTTTCTGTTGTATTTACCTCCAAAAGCCACACAGTCTCAATCCAGAGATCTGACAGGTACAGGCTGGGAGCAGGCTACAGAACACTTAGCCAGCGTAGTGTCACTACCTTTGTTTCTGTGTCAAAGTACCTGAGCAAAGCAATGTAAGGAAGTGTTTATTTTAGGCTCACAGTTTGACGGGATAACGCCCATCACGGCCATCAAGGGCCGGCGCGTGAGGCAGCTGGTCACACTGTGTTCTCAGGCAGCAGAGAGATATGAATGAAGGAGCTTGTCTGCTTTTTATACATCTGGGAACCCAGACAATCAGACTGTATCGTCCATACTCAGGGTGGAGTTCCCCTCCTCACAACCAGAATGTGTCTCCTGGGCGATTCAAAAATCTAGTTGGGTTGACAATGAAAACTGAACACCACAGCCAGTATCCCTCAAAACTTCACCATCTACTGGGAAAGTCTGTCTGTTCGACCTGACATAGCACTCATGAACTAACAGCGGCTAAGGTTACCTGCACATGATCAAGCAGTCAGCATCCCAACATGGACTGGGGAGGACCTCATGAGGTCCTATCCCTTGCGGACAAGCTACTGGCATGTGACGGCTTCTCACAGGGAGGGGGCGGTCATTTTTCTTAGGGCTGTGGCCACTGGTAAGTTGTCCACGTTCTGGTGGGTGAAAGGCTCCGTACACATATGCAAGAGGGCAGCACTAACTGGACTCACTGAGTTCTTTTTAAAGGGGACGTTAAGAGTGGGAGAGAAATATGGAGAAATAAGAGAAATAAGCTGGGGCAGATAATCAAGATACATATACACATATGAAATTGTCAAAGAATAAATAAAAATATTTATTTTCTTAAAATGCCAAAACTGGGCATGACGGTGGTGCATGCCTTTAATCCCAGCATCTGGGAGGCAGAGGCAGGTGGATCTTTTTGAGTTCAAGGCCAGTCTACATAGCAAGTTACAGACAGCTGGGGCTGTATAGAGAGTCCATGTCTCCCAACAAACAATCAAAAACCAAAACCATGAAAAACAAGTAAAATCTTAGGTGCCAGGAGTGACCAAGGGAAATATGACAACCATTGTCCAGTTACAGGGCTACAGGTGATGCCCCTTGTCATTTGTGATCAGGACAACAATGGCTATGTAGATTTACCAGTGCATGACAAGCTAATAGTGCTGAGACGGTGCAAATGGCTAAATCAGATTCAATCAGACAGAAAAAGGTGAAGATGAGAAACTAAGTTCCCACCCTCCTCAACTATGTTGGAAGCAATCCACTGTGGTCACTCCTGTCAAGCAGACACTTCCCTGGTCATTTCCCACCCGGAAAGTAAGTGCACAGGGTCCACCAGGCAACAGATACCTACTGGCCCAGCAACTGCCTTGGAAGGATGGACCAGTTTAAGAGGCAATACCCGAGGAAGCTTGTTCCTTTCAGGCTCCCTTAGACCTGGTGGCTCTGTAACCTGCTTCTGACCAACCAACTCGGTACAGTTCCTCGAGAAAATGAGGAGCATCTTCCCTATCTTCACTCCTGGGTTATGTTCCAACGCTACTAGTATCACAGGAGCGGTGTCATCATGTGCCAGGGAGTGGCGGTGGCCCAATCTGAATCCTAAAAATTTACTCCAGAGAAAAGAGGGAATGAGCCGGGCCCTCTGGTAACCTCCTGTGACTGCTCTGACAAGCCTGGCTTGTCACAGGATCTGGAACCAAATGAAACCTGGGACCTCAGGCCTGATAGAAGAGAACCAATTCATGCAAGTTCTCTGACTACCAAATACTAGTTTGTTCATCATTTCTTTTCTAGTTCTCAGCTCTCCCTACACCCCCCATGCTAGCGCTAAGTCCAAGCAGGAACTCAGCCACCTTCCGATGTCCACTAACATAAAAGAAATTAAGAGAGAAAACAAAATATAAAGAGCAAGGGTAACACTTAGAAGCTGGACTCTAGAACACAGAGACAGAAAAAGGGGGTTCTCCTTCCTCCATACAATGTACCCCACCTAGGGGCTCAGGAGCCTCTCGCAGGTATGGGAGGAAGAACATTATTAGAGGCAGGGCAAACACGGGGTGGCCTCCCATACCTGCTGGGGCAGAGACCACCTGATGGAAGGCTCTGGACAGGTGCCCTTCTGGCTCAGAGTGGGGAAGTTCCCCTACAGCAGCTCACAGGCTAGATAAGACCACCCTAGCAGACCAAGGTTCTGAATCCCCAGACAGGGCAGAGGACTGCTCCCTGAGAAGCCCTGAAGGAAATGGCCTAACAGACCACCACCCTCAGAGCAGCAGCACCAGATACCAGAGATGGCTGAAAAGGCAGCCCCTGGCCCTGTAGGCCAAAGGTCAGCCGATAGCAGGGAGAGGCACATCAGAAGAAAGAGGTCAGGAGCAAGAAGCACACTTCCCAAGTTAACATTACAATCCTCTGAGACAAGACAGGACACTGCAGGGACAGACAAAGATGTGCACCTAAAGCGAGAGACCCCAGGAAGAAAACTATGACATAAGAAGAAAATGGGTCAGAAATGAAGACCCCAGCAATAGGACTGGAAGGGAATTAAGACACAACAGAGAAACCAGCAAAGGGGACAACTGGGTAAGGGAAAGATAGGAAAACATGAAAGCCAGGCCAACCGTTTCAGTCCCTGACAACGGAATCCCCGCCCCCGAACCAGCCTGGCCAGATGCCACAAAGGAACCAAAGGAGGGAAGCCTACAGCAGGCATGCTCACAAATCTATACCTCTGAGCCCTAAGATAAATGTAGCCCATGGAAAGTTCCATAGAGAGCTGGAGCGAAGGCTCAGTGGTTCAGAGCATACACTGTTCTTATAGAGGACCTGAGTTCAATTGCCAGCACCCACTCTGGGCAGCTCATTTGCCTATAATCCCAGCTCTAGAATATCTGACACCCCTGGCCTCTGCAGACACCTGCACCCACATGTACACACAGACGCACCAATATACATAATTAAAAATATGGAAAGAGAGTGGAAAGATGATGCAAATATAGGACTCATGTGAAATTCTCAAAACGTAAAGTAAAAAATAAAAATCTTTTTTGAAAAGCTATTTGGGCTGGAGAGATGGCTCAGTGTTAAGAGCATTTTCAGAGGACCTGGATTCACTACCTAGCACCCACATATGGCTCAGTTCCAGGAGATCAAACACCTTCTTCCAGCCTCCATAGGCACCAGGCACACATGTGGTGCACAAGTACACATATGCAGGCAAACATCCATAGATACAAAATAAAAATAAATAAATCTTAGGAGGGAGGAAGGGAGGGAGGGAGGGAGAAAGGGAGGGAGGGAGGGAAATGTTCCAGAGTGGACCAGAGCATGACAGACAAAAATGGTCAGCAAAAGAAGGGCTCCAGCCTTAGCAATGTGGGTTTTCATAAATAGTCTCTTGAGAAAACTCTCAGTTTTGATCTGAACTGCAAAGATGGAGACATTTCCCATCCTCTGTGTCTATTCCATACCCCCTCTGGAAACAGTGGGGGTATGTACCACCAAGATGCAGGGCAAGCAAGCAGCCACCCTCCAGGAGCCACACTGTACAGGCATACCCAGCAGGAAGACAGGCCCAGGATGGCATCTGGAAAACCAATAGCCTAGAGAAAGGGGGCATGTGGGGCATGGGTCCCCTGTCGCGTGCATTCAGTCACCTACCAAAGGATCCCATTACCATAGGAGAGGAGCAAAGTTGTGGCAGCAGGGGAACAACATACTCGGCTGCCATCATGGTAAGACAAGAAATAAAGCCTCCAAGGCAGACTCCTCCTGGAAGGCCAACTCTGAAGGAAATGGCCGTGAAACTGGCAGTGCTGCCTTGAGGAAAGGAACAGTGAGGAGGGGCAAAGAGACCCCCCCCTTTTTTAAATAAATGTGCACACACAACAATTTTTTTTAAATAATAGTTTTTTAATTCCATTGCAAAATGGGATGGGTGTGACATTCTCAGCAACCCAGCTGTTCCGTAGAGAACGGTTTTCTTTTCAGAAAGCCCTGGGAGAGGCGAGGGACCATCCTGAAGCAGTGGGCCTCTCCCTGATGCACATGACTGATTCCCAATACTCGTGGTTTCAGAAATATTGGAGCAGCACAGCACTGGTGCCCTTTCTTACTCGCAGCTGGTCAGAACATGAACCTGAGAGTCGGTACATTTTTTAAAAGTCCTTCTTTTCCAGTGTTGGGGCCCCATGTATACAAACAAAGCACACATTCAACCACAGGCTGCACCCCAACTTTATAGTTTTCTAGGTGGCTCCGACTTCAAGGTGAGGGGATCAGGTTTTGGGTATCTTCCGGCGCCACATAGTACTATCCTGCATCAATATTAGACATACTGGACTTGCATGTAAAAACAGCTTGCATTTAAATACTTAGGGTAAAGTAATGGGATGTACCAGATTTCTTTCACAACTGGGAGGGTGGTGCCTGTGGGATGTTCTTCAACATAAGAGTTTAGCAATCCCAAGTAGCAGGCCCAACATACCGCCACACTTCCTTCCTGCCTGGATGTTTCTCTCCTCCAAGGCCTACTCCAGAGCTTTGGGTTGGGTCAGTTGCTCTACTGACCACCCCCTGGGTAGGCGCCATCCTGTAGCCTGACACCGTGGACCATCTCTATCACTGTCCCTCCACTACAGTCTAGTGTGCTTCCCGTGGCCTGGAAGGCAGAGCTGTACAGGGTCTAATGCTGCACTTGGTAAACACAGAACATGCTTGGGTCCTTTAGTCTGAGCCATCTTTTGGGCCTGGCTGTAGTCAAGTGTAACATCTGACCCCAGGCTATAACCTGGGTGCTGTAGTCAGCAATTCTCAGGGGGAAGGCAGGGTTGTGGGGTGTACTGTTTTCCTGGCTTCAACCTGGTTTTGATTTAAAAGGAGGGCGGAATGGAAACAGGCATCCCCTTGTACTCAAGGCCTGGGAGCACCTTGGTTTTACAGGGCCTGGGGCTTAGTGCAAGGTCTAGTGGGGGGGATTGGTGCCCTGAGCTTGTGCCTGCAGACAACCCCTTCTCAAAAGCCAGGCTGCAGGTTCTGCCCCACACAGGCCAAAAGCTCACTGTGGGAACTGGCCACAACCCCTGCAGCTATTCTTGGTCTGTGTCTCCCTTTGGGGGGAGGATAAGGGTGGAAATGATCAGAAGCTAAAGTTAGCAAACTGCAAACAATCGAGGCCAGGAATCCAAGGTCAGCTGAGGACAACAGTTTGTTCTCTGCGGCCCTGAGGTGGTTTAGCAATAAAGGGAATTGAAAATGAAAACAGATCTGGAAGCCGCCCAAACCCTGCTGGGACCAGGCATGCTGAGGTCGGCCCCAGGTGGGCCAGGCTAGGTGGCGAGCAAAGGTCCAGGCAAAGGCCCCACCCACTTTGCAAGGAGATCTTCTATATCCTGGCAGACACACTCAAGGGTACCTAAAATGCTGGCTACAGCACCCTCCCCGTCCCGAGCTAGCGAAGACTTTCTTGTTGGGTGGCCAGCAGCATAGCTGTAAAGTCCACAGTAACTGCACCTTACAACCAGGGCAGCAAATCAATGTTCTGACCTGTTGGCCATTTTCCTTTTAATACGACCCACTGAAACTGCCTTGGTGACAGACAAAGAAACCAAGCCAAAGGGGAAGCTGAGGGGTGCCAGGAGACTCACCACCAGCAAATGGTGGGACAGCTTTGAGCCTAGTTCCCTGGCAGGAAACTGCCTCCCTGTCACCACCCTCTCTGCAGCCCCCCTCTTGAAGGCCCACCCAGTGTCTGAGCAGGCCACAGGCTCAGAGGAGGTGCCAGTGGAGCCCAAAGCCCAGACCAGCTGTGCCGTGGCTGCAGACAGGCGGGAAGGACAGTCTAGTTTTGTCCTGCATGCTGGAAAGTGTCCCTTCCCGACAACAGCTCCTAGTGACTCCCCAGGAGGACCGACTGGACTGTTTGGTGTTTTAGGTTTCTATCTGGTGATACCTACCACTCGTGACCGAGAAATGATGTCCTCCCTGTTCTTTAGGAAATTTAGCTTGGCCGTGTGATACAAGAGTTTGAATACATTTTATTAAGTTTCTTTCAGTCTGTTTACAAATGTTGAAAGAAATAACCCAGAAGAACTGTGGTCCACCAGAGCTGTGGTCCACCCCCAGAAGCCTCTAATGCCTAAGTAAAGATTCCAGCCCCGAGGACAATGCCCCAGTTTGGGATGGAAGATGCTAGAGGCCCTCCCTGGTATGAGGAAGGCCCACAGGTGCACTATTTTCCTAGAAAGAGCCTCATTTCCATTTAAAAGAAGAAACAAACTCAAGAGGGGTTCTTCCCTGCAAGAAATAGTGTCATGAGGGTGCATAATGGGGGACAGGGTGATTCCACCTGCAGTGCCCTGGCCCAGAGTCAGACCAACACCAAGTAATGCTGCTCACAGGCGCTAATCTCAGTGGTTACTAAGGCCAGGTGGGGCAATACTTTCTTACTGTGGCTACTAAGTCTGCACATCAAGCAGAAGCCAGAATGTTAACAGCCTGCAGAGTACCCTGGCAGAACCTATTCCAAGGTATTTTATCAGTCTCTGGGGCAAATGGAGGCCCCTCCTGCACAGATAAGAGAGGGATGGAAAGCGAAGTGTGGCCCACTGTGGGCACTGTGGGCTCGCCGTGGTCAGGCCTCTGCTGGGAAACACCCTCCTTGAACTGCAAGATCTGAGGATCCTGTCTTTCAAGGCTGGATTGCAAAGCTTTCAGGGTGGGAGGCGGGGCCACAGGGCACACTGTTTTCCTGGAAACAGCCTCATTTCCCTTTAAAAGGGGAGAGACCACAGTTTCTTGGTGAAGAGGGTGAGTCTTGGCCCCTCTTGACACAGCCTACTTAAACAGCGACTTCTGTTCACTGGAAAACCCTCTCAATATCTAACAAAAACATACTTCTCTCTTTGCTGAGGTATGGACCCCAGGGGTCCTCATGCCTTCCTAAAAAATGCTACTGACCCCTGCCTGAGAGGCACATTCCTTGGCTGGCTCCTAGGAATTCACACTGGAATTACTGAGGATGGCTGCCTCAGGAGAACACATCACTCCAGATGCCAGGCTTATCTGCCCCAGGGCTTGAGTAAGGAGGCAGAGGGATGGACTAAGGACACACACCAGAGCAAGCACTAAAGGCCAGCCGAGGGGTGTGTGATGTAAACATAAGGCGCCGAGTGTCACCTCTAGCAGAGCACACAAATACAAGTCAGGCTAAAAGAAGTCACTTAGTACCTCCCGATCAAACGGTGGCAGAGCGCTCACCCTGTAGGTGAAGGCTCTGGGTTCAGTTCCTACCATCAATGACGACAGCAACAACAGCAGTGATGACCGTGGATAAAGGATTAGTGTTTGATTCCTCCTCTAGTCTTTTCTTGACAACTTCCGGTTTCCTAAATAATTTTTAATGTCCAACTTTTGCCATCAGAAATATCAGTGGATATGAGGCATTCAAGTTAGTGTTTCAACACGGCAACTTCTTCTGTGCAGCAGCAGCAGCAGCACACACCTCGACCTGCCCAGGAGCCCCAACAAAGAGCCTCAACTGTCAACTCAGGCTTTTCAGGCCTTGATGTAACTTGGAATCCTTCACCAGGTCCTTGGACGGTGGATTGTGGTGTTCTTGCAAAGTGAGTTGTTCTGGAGACAGAAGACTTTGCGCACCCAGGGCCTACCTTCTAGTGTCTTAAACTGTCAGCACCATGTTTTCACAGGAGGCCCATGAAAACTGCTGGATCCCACAAGGACCGGGAGCAGTGGTTGCTAGACCTGGGCTTTAGCTAAAGCTGTGGGGGAGTCTCAGGGCTCAGTGGGTGTGCTTCTCATTATCTGCTGACCCGAGCCACCTGAGGCCCTTCTAGAGCGCAGACTCTAGACCTGAGCTGCCTGGTATCCCTTGAGGTCTTTAGGCTGGACAGAGCCTGTGCAGGTCACAAGCCCTACCTAGACCCAGTCCAGAAAGCTGAACTCTAGACCTAGACCACATTATGCACCACACAATTTTGCCTAAACACTAGGTGAGTGGGCCCCTGGTTCATGTCTTTACCGTGAACCATGGTAAAGGTCACTGAGGGGAAACACGTAATTTCTCCTAAAAGCATCTGAGGGAGATGGAACCTCAGAAAAGCATCCTCAAGGAGAGATGCTCCTCCTTCTCTGAGGTCTACAATGAGATCTACTCACAGAAGTCCACCTGCCTGGCAATAAACAGCTACTCTCATTCTACTCGAGCACAGAATATGGACCTACTATATCTTGAGTGGGCATCTCGGGGCCCTGTGCCTTAAGGGGCCTGTTCTATTACTCTCCTACTTTCTCTAGCCTCAAAGGCCTCAGAGATCTGTCCAGGATCCCAGGGTCACAGGTGCTTGATGCCCTCAGACACTGTTCCCTTCCCAGACGATTATGTTTCTATCATAAGTAGCTTAAAAGCATACGCTGCATGTCTTAGGATGGCTGGAAGTCAGAGCACCTGTCCCTAGGGCATCCCAGGGTAAAGAGTGCATCATTCAAGAGATGGTCACAGCTCTGCGAAGGCTGCTGGTACAATCCAGCAGCTTTGAGAATGCGATTCATTCAGTGATACATGGGCACCACATTCTAACATCTAACTCATGTAGAAGTCCAGGGAATATCAAATTAACCTGCTTTTTATGAATTCATACCGAAGTCCACATTGGCAGGGGAGGCACTGGTAGCTGTGACCTGCTCTCCGCCCCCCAACAGACCATGTATGCCCAGGAGAAACAGGCTTCAAGCAGCCCTAAGGACCTGGGTCACAGGCATAAAGGTATAGGCCTGGCCACACCACCTGCAGAGCCCCACAGGCCCTTCCTCCTGTAGCTATCAGCATGTTTCCTCTCTAGTGCTGTGGGGTCCAGAAAAGACACAACCCACACACTTAAGTAGCAGATGCTCTAGGACTGTGAGGGGCCAGAACCTGGCTGAGGCCCAGGGCCAGCAGAGCATGAGACACTCTCCAGTTTCCCAGTGCCCACTGCTGACCTACAGGACATAGACTTCCACATGGGTGGAGGTGACTGTGGGTCCATCTGGAGTTCCAGGAAAAAAAAAAATCACAGACCAGGCAGGCAATATATTACAAATCCAGTTTTGGCTTCCTTCCCCTAAATGGATGGCAGGCAGTAGCATTTCCCAAGGGCTCTGGTATTCCCTAAGATGAAGATATCTGTGGTCCTGTAGAGACAGGGGGCAGAAAGAAGTCCCATGAAGAGAAGCAACAGACCTGCAGAAGACCAAGAATCTAACTGCACCCCCTCGTACGTGCTATCTGAGTCCACAAACTGCACACACCGTAGTCTAAACATCTAGCTCCAAAACTCTTGTTGGAATCTTCACATGGAATCGTAAGACATCTCTGACATCAGACAGATGGTGAGGGCATGAATGAGTATTTATGGATGGGTTAGGGAGCACAGACAGAAGAGTGTGCCTCAGGAAACCCTCAGACACTGATCCTGCAGCTGGCCTGACCTTAGCCTTCTAGTCTCTAGAACTATGACAAATTCCTTCTGTTTTCAAGACTTCTGGTTCATGGTATATAACAGCAGCCCAAAATGATGAAGACATCAGCCATCCAGAAACAGTACTTGCTAAAACAAAAACAATACAAAACAAAAACAGTACAAAATGCTGAAGACATCGACCCTCCAGAAACAGTACTTGCTAAAACAAACTCTGGCACAACTGAGGCTCCTGGATGTAAGGCTGAAGGCGAGAGAAGTAGACTGTAGCGGTTTGAACAAGGATATTTCCCAGAGCTCATGTATTTGTATGCTTACACATCAGGAAGAAGCACAATTTGAAGAGGATTAGGAGGTGTGGCCTTTTAGGAGGAAGTGTGTCACTGGGGGTAGGCTCTGAGGTTTTAGAAGCCCATGTCAGGCCCAGAGTCTGTCTCTGTTTACGGATCAGGATGTAGAACTCTCAGCTACTTCTCCAGGACTGTGTTTATAGGCATGCAGGCACGCTCCTCACCAAGAGATCATGAACTAACCTCTGAAACTGTAAGTAAGACTCCAGTTATAAGAGTTGCCTTGGTCATGGTGTCTCTTCACAGCAACAGCACAGTGACCAGGACACAGACTGAGCCCCAGACTCCTAGAGCATCCAGTCCTATGTGGCCAGAGCAGGCAGCATCTTAGCTGGCAGCAAAGGCTCCCTGGGCCACTCATGTCTAAGTCTTCAGTGAGAACAAAGTCCAGCAGCTACCTCTCTGGGGAGCATCCTCGGGTGCTGCTGAATTTCTTCTTTGAGCATTTCTCTATCAGCAAAATGGTCTGCAGCAATCCATCACTTTCTGTAAGAACATGTATACTCACGTGTACCCACACGTGTGCTTGCCATACATGTTGCTACTCCTGTCCAGAACATACAAATGAGCTGCCAGCACTGTCCTCTGTGTTCTGCTGTCAAGCCAGTGTACAATCAGGTAAAAGGGGGTCGCAAGGCACCTGCTGCTGCCATGTGCTTCTGCTGTGAACTTTTTTTGTCTCAATTTTATCCTTTCCAGGCTATTCTGCAAAAGAAATAAGTGTCTATTCCAGCTTCAGGCTGACTTGAAAGGAGAAGCAGGAATCGCCCTTCTCTGACCTCTTCTCCACCAGCGAGAAAGCTCTGAGCTGAGTCTTGTTCCCAGCTTTCAGACACCAATATGCCCAGACAAGCAGCAGCAGGTGAGGGGGGCCAAGTCCAGGCTGGAGTACCCAGGGCACTATTGAGAAGCATGTTTTTGCAGCCTGCATTGGGGTCTGATGCTATCCTTGGGGGCTGGTAGCCAGAAGCATACACATTTCTACTAAAACTGTATTGTAACATGGAGGTAACCCCATTCCACACACCCATGCTGCACAGGGTCTCAGACGCCAGGAGGGAGCACAGAGAGACTGGGTCCTTCAAGTACCCTTGGGCCCAATGATCACAATCACCTGAGCCACCGCTTCCCTTGGCCTCCCTGGTCATCTGCCTGAACCACCTCAGCCTTCCATGCTAGTGGGAGTCTCCTGCGGAGCTCTCTCATTTCTCAGAAGTATCGTCTAACCCACACGCCAGTCTCCCGAGGGTCCCTGCAGACTTACCACCCTCTCCACACTGTCACCCCCAACTCAAAACGCAAAGGCAGCTCCTCTGGCCCTGAACCCTCAGGCTATCTCTGGAGTTGAACCTTGCTTCTAACTCTAGCAAGACTGTCTTCCCTCATTCCCTAACGAAAGATGCTGATGACAGCAATTCCCATAGTGCACTAGTCCTGTGGGTCTCATAAAAGAAGTGGGTGGCCCTGGTATACCCAGGTAGTTCCTAGCGTGCACAGAGAAGCCTTTTTCTCATAAGGCTAGTTCTGCTGACAGAGCTCTCTGAGGACACTTGCTGATCCCTAGAGTGTCCAAATATCACATGACCCTCTAGTTTCTCAAGACCTTCTATCCTCCCACCTGCTGAGCTTGCTGTCAAAGGCCCAGGGATAGGAAGCCTCCCCACTCCCTGGACCCCAGGGTGCCTCTTTCCCTGGGGCTTACATGGTGCTACATGCATCTCCCCAGACACTTTCTAAGCTGCTGGCACACGGGGATGGAGTGAAAGTGGCCACCAGGATGCCCACTGGGATATACTGGCCATACAACACAGAACCCTATATATGGCCCCCAGAGTACCCAGGACCCTCTATGTCAAGGTCAGACAGCATATGTATTTCTCCATCCTCAAGAAGGTGATATCTTTGAAAGGGGTGTGCCATAGCAAGCTTACACCAAGAGTGCCCTGAACCTAGCACAGAGGCCAGAATCATAGGTAGGCGGCAGGAGGCTTTGAAAGGTGAGAGCAGCGGCCTGGGGCTTCCCACTGCACTGGAAGCCAGGGTCTAAGCAGACTCCTTAGGGATGGTAAAGGAGCCAAGCTAAGTAAGTCCAGGATGGGCAAGAATAAGGTGTCCACTGTAGAAGGTAACCTTCTGGACTTTTCTTCCCCCCCTGGTTTTTCGAGACAGGGTGTCTTTATAGCTTTGGAGCCTGTCCTGGAACTAGCTCTTGTAGACCAGGCCGACCTTGAACTCACAGAGATGTGCCTGCCTCTGCCTCCAGAGTGCTGGGATTAAAGGTGTGCACCACCACCATCCAACTACCTTCTGGACTCCTGGAGACAGGACTGGACAGGAAAGCCTGTTTATTTCAGGGTGAGCGCCGCTGATCAGCTTGGAGGTACATCCCAGGGTCTGTAGAACCATCCTGGGATCTGGCTAGCATTGAGGTGCTCTGCTGAACCCCCACTCTCCTCCGTTAGAGTAAGAACAGGGTGTACATGTCCAACCAGACGCTCAGTATGCCCACAACACACCTGCTGCTGGGCAGGAGTACCTGGAGTCTTCTCTTATGGGTTATCATTTGCCTTCTGTGGCCTGGGGAAAATATGATGTCATGTGACTGAGAGTGTACGGAGCTCACATACTATGGCCGGTGCACATGACGCAAAGGCTACCCTGTAGTGCAGGCAGTCCTGTGACAGAGTGAGTGCAGTAGGCACAGCTGCCCTGGGCTACTGCCTCACAACAGTGACGGCTCTCGGGCATAGAACACAGGCCTACCAAATGAAGCCTATCCATTTGGGGACGTCAGAACCCAGAGGAAAGGAAAGGGCCACAGTGTGGGGCCAGGAGGCCCCAGAACAGCTCACACCCTTAGTTTCTCAACTATGTCCACACCATATACTTACTGAAGGACTTTCAGTATCAGGATATGATCTGGTGACACACTTCCCTTGCCCCCCCCAAACTTGCTGCTTGCCTCCAAGAACACCACAGTCACTTGGGCCTAGACCTGCCCCACCCCAACACTACAACTAGGCATGTCCCCCCAGGAGGAGGGAGGCCCTAGGAAGCTAGCCAAGAAGGCTGGGGCAGGAACACAAGCTTCCCAAAACTACAAGATCTCAGGCACTCCAGTCCTCAAGAGACAGGGGAACCAGACAAACCAAGACTCTCACAACATTTGGGAAACAAGGAGGGGAACCCCATGTCACCTACCCAGCACTTCCCACAACACATGGACAAGTGAGGTCCAGCATGTGCCAATGGTCAGAATTCCCCACCCCTTCTCTCTGCCCTTCACCCTTGACCCTGCCTATCATCTCGCGCCCCAAAACCAGGGCTTCTCCCAGGCTGCAGGCAGGCCAAACTCAGAAGGAACAGGAGTTGGCAAGCTCCTGCCTCATACCTTCACAGCTCACACCAAGCAGAGCCTAGCCCAGTGATCACCCTGAACTTCCTTCCCAGAAGCATCATGGGCAGAACACCTGGGAATGCTGAGAGGATTCAGACGGGGGTCTCAGCCTCTACTGTTATCAAAAGCTTCTTGTCTCCACTCCACCTAGCTAGCTGCCTTCCCCGATCCTGCACCAGCCTTACACGGTCACTTGGCCATGGACTGTGCTTAGTGTGTGAGGAGGAGAGAACCAGACAGGACAATATACATACATACATACATACATATATACACATATATGCATGCATACATACATACATCAAAACAAAAACAGGACCAAAAATGAAAAATCCATGGAGTCAAGTTTGTGTTAGTCAACTACTCCTGAGTATGGGGCCTGCCTGAAGTGTGGTTGATATATCCACTGGAGAAAACTTATCATTTCCTTTGCCAGCAGGTATCAATTGCAATAGTTTCATCGTTAGTGAGTGGGATTTCATATCTACTTTCCCATCTCCATGCAGGGATTTCCTCTGATTTGAACCTGTGAATGCTAACAGTCTCTGTGAGTTCATTGTTTTGATTCTTTCTTGAGACAGAAAGACAGAGAGAGAGAGAGAGAGAGAGAGAGAGAGAGAACATGAAGTTGGGTGGGCAGGAAGGTGGGAAAGATCTGGGAGAAATTGGGAAGGAGAAAGATTATCAAAATATATAATAAAAAATTAATTAAATTAAAAATTGATTAACATAAATAAATAATTAAAAAGAGCCAGGCAGAGAACTGAGCCTCAGACCCTGAGAGAATGAGGTCTCCTGCCCATGGGCAATAGGGCAAAGGCAAGGCCACTATTTGGGAAACAGAAAAACTAAAGCTCACAGGTGCCAAGTGCTCATGAGGCTGGAAATTGTTATTAGGTGTGTCTCAAGGCTGATTTCCTGGGGCCAAAGGCATCCTTGAAAGTCAAACCTTTTGTACAAGAGTAATGCTGACCAGTCATGTGGCACGTGGCTCACAGGCCTCTGTGGGCAATGATGATACACCTCACAGAGGAGAGGGGAACCAGGATGAAGTGCTGGACAAGAGACCACTCCCAAGCTGGACACTGCTCAGAGTGCTAGCCTCAAAATGCAGAAGTCTTAGCACCTTCCAAGTCTATTAAGGGGGCTGGGTTGGCTAATTCTATGTACTGGAGGTCCAGGGTGCCTGCAGTCCAGTCAGGCCTCTCTAGGGAGACCTCCTAGAGGCACCTCCAGCGGGAGGTGCAGGGTCATCCTGCTGTGCTGATTGATGATGCCAGAGCCTGAGTCCAGCTCTTTTCTCAGGCCTTCTTCTGTAGTTGTAAACTGTCACCTACAGTTGAGATTCTACAGACCAGGGTGGACCTCAGGGGCAGACACCTGGTCCTTGCTGGGATGTGTCAATACCAGACTCTAGTGATCTTCACAGAAGTCCCTTCATGTCTTACGATTCACCTTATTGCTACAGACAAACGACTGGAAGCAAAACCCAGGGTAGCACATGGCCTAGGCATACACGGTACATGGTGGGTCTAGGATATTTCCTGGAAGATGGAGTCTATCCTGTACACCTCTGCCCTAAGCCCTCCAAGCTTTGCTTTCCTACCTACTCCCCATGGTCTTCGAGACATCTAAAAGTGGTCAACAAATGGCCTTGTCATTGCTTCACCCAGGGTAGTGCTGAGCAGACAGACATCTAAGCAGCAGGCCCTGTGCAGGGTACAGGACAGCACCTAAAGAGGCACAGAGCAAGAGGGAAGAGACCATCCCAAAGACCATAGGGACAGGATATGGAGGCGCAAGGCAGCATCACCCACTGTCCGAGCAAAGGGTCCTGGACAGTGTAGAAGGCCAAGGTCACCTCATGTCCCAGGGAGTCCCATCCCCGTTCTCTGCCCAGCGAACAGGCTCCACACAGTGGCACATTCTTAGGCATCCTCTGGAGCAATCAGATGGAGGGAGAAAGGCAGGCCATGTTCTTATTTATAGTCATTCAACACGTTTACCTCAGACCACACAGGAAGCGTTTTCATGCCAAATACACTAACATGAAGGTGCCGAGGAGACAGGAAAGAGGTAAGAAAGGGCGGTTCACAGTCGAAGAGCCAACCTCAAAAACACTTCCGGGCTTCCCTTTAGGAAACAATTCTTGCATTTGCAACTGGAGTTGCTGCCCCCACAATAACACACACACACACACTCTGGGGCTGGGGGTGTGGCTAAAGCTCCCCAAAGCAATCTCTCTGGGAAAACAAGAATGCCTACTGAAACCAGAGCAGCCCAGGAAGGCCCCAGACACAGCTCATGTTCACACACTGCTGCAGAGGCGAGCCTGCTCAAGGGTTCTACAGAAATACTAGGTATGTTTCTACAAATGGAATTTCTGGGTTCTTCAGACTGTGAAGGACTCTCAAGGACAAAACCTGATATGGTACCTGAAGGGTGCTAGTCTCCCTGAAGAACAGACTAATATCCTTGCCCAAGACTCTGCAAAGTATAGGCCACAGTTCTCCTGGACTTGGGACCATTTCTCTTTTTTGGGTGGAGTCACTTAGCTGGCATTGCTGCCTACTGCTGTGAAACTGTCCAAAACTACAGACCTGGGGGGGGGGGCACTACTAGCCCTCAGACCACAGTGTCTTATCCAAGGCTTTCTCCTTGAGGTTTCTATCTTACCTGCTTCTGAATACCAACGGAATACAATCTGCTGGGACCTGGGAGGTCTTGGTCACCTAGTAACAAAGGAGACTCACCTGAGAAGGGGCTGTCACTCTCTAAAAGGAGCACAGCTCAGCACCCAGCAACAAGGTCTCCACAGCAATACAAAGACAGATGCTCATGGAAGCTTGCAGTTGAGAAGGCCGTGAGCATCCAAGGGCACAAGAAGCAAAAAGTTCTATCTAGGTACCCAAGAGCAAAACTGCGGGATGTGGGGCTAAAGAGATGGCTCAGTGGTTAAGAGCACTTGCTGCTCTTACAGATAACCAGGTTCAGTTCCCAACACCCACATGGTGGCTCACAACTGTTCATAACTCCAGTACAATGGGATCCTAAGCCCTCTTTTGGCCTTTGCAGGTACTGCGTTCACGTGGTAAACTTAAACTTTTACAGGCAAAATACTTACACATTAAAAACTGCAGGACATGAAATTCCGTTTTTCCAGGCTAAACTCTCTCTCTCTCTCATTTTCTCTTCCGCTCTTAGCGGTCCTTATGACCAGACAGATGGGAATTAAGGATGAAAACTCAGGATGGTGTTCAGCCCACTCATACCTCAAGGTCCAGCTTGTTTATTAATAAGACATATCTTTGTTTACCCAATAGGGCACCACTGCATTCCTCAAAGCAAAAGTGGCACAACAAGGAAGGGCAACTGTTGTCAAGCCTGAAGATCTGAGTTTGGTTTCGGGAACCCACATGATGGGGGGAGAGAGAGAATGAGAAGCCACTCCCCCAGGCTGCCTCTGACCTTCATGTTTATGCCATGGAATGTATGTGTGTGCATGCACATACATAAACAAAATATACCAATGTTAAGAGATGAAACACTGAGGCTTTTAAAGAAAGGTGCTAAGACACGCCACCTATGAAGCCTAAGCTCACACGGTTGGTCAGGGATGGAGACAGCAACACCACTGAGCCTTACACATAGCACACGAAAGTCTCAAATGTGCCATGCTTTGGGTTCCCTTAATACCCCTCGGCACAATGCTAACAACTCTAGTTGTTTTCTAACAGTATGAAGTAAATCCTAAAATAAAATAAATCAAAACTAACAAAGAACAATTCTGCAAACATGCTTGAAAGGATCATATTAGGAGGGCCATGCCTAACTTACAAAGAGTTGGGGAGGAGAAGGCCTTCTCAATGGAGGGAACACCATGCAGCCCAGGAGCTGGGCTGGGTCCCTACTGAAAGCAGGCAGAGCTAGGCCGTTCGGACTGTGGAAAGCCATGCCAGCGTTGATTCTGAAATTGGCACAGCGAGTCTGGACGGTCCTTTGGTGCTGGGCTGGGGCCACACATGGCCACTCTTAAGAGGCTACTGCGGAAGTGCTTTCCCAACAGGTTCACACTCAGGGTGGGCCCTTGAGGACAGGGGTAAAGGGTCCATAAAACAGCCCAGCCCCCGTGGAATAGGACCCAGGGCGCTCTGCATGACCATGATGACCAAAGCCTCACTAGAGCAGCCATCATGGGCCAGAAAATGAATGAGTCAGCTTCCCTGCATACTCACCTGGCTCCTTGTTGGGCAGGGAACTCTGTATAAGGTGGCCGACAGTGAGGCAAAGACCCTGGCAAAACAGGAGGCCTGGGAACCACTCACGGGCTGGACATTCCCACAGGGACATTCCCACCAACAGCCTGGCCAGGTGCAGATGGCCCAGGCTGCCAAGCTGCCTACAAGAGCAGTTAGAGTTTAACAGTGAACGTAATCTTTACTGACATGGCTTAAGTGTAAAATGAGTTCACACTCTAGCCTCCTCCAGGAGGATTGGCCCTGATCTGGAAGGTAGGTGGCCCCTGGGCTCTGGAAGCTCCACTTATGGGCATCTGAACACTCCAGAAGAGAACCAGCTCCCCAAAATTTTCCATGGAACTTAATCAGCCTCAAAGCCAATAAATCCTGGTGTGGTGTTTACGTAAGCGCTCCCAGTCTCTGGCCCTCAGCCAGTACTCCGAAGCCTACGCTGTGCCAGCTGTCAACAGTGGGGTGCCCTCTGTGCTGCCCCCACCCTGCCTTACCAACCTAAAAGAAAAAGTCAATGAATCACAGAAATGTTCTTCCTATAAAAAGAATATAAATGTTTATTAAGAAATTACAGGAACCAGGTCAGGCATTTTGCAATCTTAGTCATACTAGCTAATTAAAAAAAAAAATCAAAATAGAAACCCATCTTAGAAACTTGAGACAATGAAAGCTTCTCAAGCCAGGAGCACTTGGAGCCCAGACTCAGCTTGGTTGTCAAGGCAACTCAGTATTTACCTCCAGTTCTGCTGTGTAGGAGGATCCTGACTGGGACGAGGAACAGCCAACCAAGCCACCTCCTCCCCAACAACACAGGATGGGTGCCTGGGTGTCCCCAGGGGGCGGAAAGAGGAAGCCACAGCTTCCCCTATGGATATGCAGATCTCCCCAGCAGAGACACCTCATAGCACAAAGACGAGGTGCCTACATTCTCCTTACTGTTATGCCCTGTGTCCCTGTTCCTTGGGGACTGGAAACCACTGAAGGCAGGTTAGAACCAGCTCAGTTCCAAAGTACAAGGAGGAAATTAAGGGTTGATGTGCCCAGACTATGCCCTCAGCTGGACAGCTCATGCCCACGCTCAGATCTTATCCAGGCCCCTAGTCTGTGCGGAAGCCCGGACAAATGAAGAGTAAGTTCCCTCCTGTTCAACTACAGGTCCCTCTCCATACATGGAGGCCACTGTTGTCTGCACAGCCACTTCCAGGCACACTCCTCTTGCAGGGCATTAAGCTTGAAGGGCTTGTGGTGCCACAGCAACAAACATTCCTGCTACAGCCTGCACAACCGCCAGACATCTTATGTAGGCTCTTATCCAAGGGAGCAATTGTCCTGTGTGCTGGCTGAATGGCTCACACAAAAGCACAAATGCACACATGTACATATAGGCACACATCCATACACACCCACATAAACTCTTTCTTCCAAGCAGAGCTCCACTGGTAACTAGACAGATGAATTCAAAACATTAGATCATAACTCAGGCCAAAGTCAGATGTGGGAGTGAAGACCTGTAATTTTAGCTCCTTGGAAGCTTAGGCAGAAGAACCCCAAGTTCAAGTACAGCCTAGGTAGCTTCACGAGATCATTGAGGGAAGAAAGTGACTGGAGCTCAGCGAACAAGGTACTTGCCTAGCATATATAAAAACTGGGGTACAATCTCCAGAAGTGGAAAACTGGGGTAAGGAAAATAAAGGCTGATGTTTTTCAAAAGCTAGAATGTGAACTTAGAGCAATACAATTATCCAAAGCAAAATGCCTGTCACCAGGACAGGCCACATCGGAACCTGATCACACAGGTCTGGGAGTTCAGGAAACACAGCTTTCTGAGTGCTAACATGGCAGAAACACGCCAGCACAGGGAACACTCTGACTGTTCTCTTTGAGAGAGCCACACCCCTCCACAAAGCCTGCCAGGCACAGCCTTGACATATGGGCATTCTGCACAGCCCAGGACTCACACAGAAGATATAGCGTATCTCAAGCTAAGTAGCAAAAGGGAACGCCCTGGGAAAGATGAAGGCCCAAAGTCTCTGTGTGTCCCCGGTGCCGCCATGGGCACTTCTGCCCCACTGCAACCCCACTTGGGCTGGTTGTCAAAAACAGAACAGAGAAAACTACCTGAGAATGACACCTCTATGATCTGAGGGACCCAAAGGCCACCTACCTCTTGCAGATGGGAAAGGACCATGGGAGAAACATGTGGGTACCATCACCAATAAGCAAATCAAGGCTGTGGGGGTAGGGTGCTGAGTACAAGGAGAGAGATGCAGACTGGAGAAGCACTGAGCAAGACAATGGAGAGCCTGCTAAGGGCCAGGCTGCAGTCAACTTTACATATCTTTGTGTGACTGGCCACTATGTAATTAATTCACGCTCACCATTCTTGTTCAAACAACATGTCTGGGTACTCACCTTTCCCACAACTCCAGGCCAGTCTTCTGAGCATATACTTCTGTGCCCTGCCAACAGCACCAAGGAGTTTGGTCTATATGGGCAGAAGTTACCTCTGTCCCCTTCTTCCCAGTGCTTCTTTGTACAACCCTCTTTCCAACTAGCCAAGCCAAGCTCTTTTGGTTCTTTCTCTTCCCCATCCCTCATGTGTTTGCATGAGCATGTGTGTGTATGTGTAGCAGGTACTGGTTAGTGTGAATGTGCATGCATGGGTGGGGTGCAAGTGGACATGGGCACCTGTAAAGACCCAAGGTTAACTTTGGTCTTTCCACTTTTATTTTTTGAGACAGAATCTCTCATTGAACCTAGAGCTCACTAATTAAGTTAGGCTGGTCAGCCAATGAGGTTGGGGGAATCCGCCAGAATTCACTCCCACCCACCCCCCAGACAGGAAGTGTTGGGGTTACAGAACCTGGTACCTCCACAGCTTTTCACACAGGTTCTGGGGATCTGAACTCAGGACCTTTTGCTTACATGAAAGGCGCTTTATTAAGCGATCCATTTTCCCAGTCCTATCTCTTTAGAGTTAAGAACAAGTAGGGCTCAGAGAAGGACATTCTTCTTTTATCAAAGGCCTTACACATACTCAGGTGTGGCTGAAAAACTACTCTAAAACTACCTGCACACTGGAAGAACTTCCCAGAAGACTTGTTCTTTGCCAAGGCTGAACCCTCTCCCAGCTGGGAACACAGTCCCCAAGAAGAAAGGCTTACCTGCCCTGGGATCTCACATAGGAAACCTGAAGGGCTGCTCAGTTCCATAAACTTGGGGGCTGGATCTCCTCGCTGTAGGAGCCAGGCCAAGGAAGCACCATGTTCCCACAAAGTTTAACTGCTGCCTCTCCAAAAAGCAAAAAGGAGGTGATGCCTTGGGCCCCAGTTGATCTCTGCTAGCAACTTGGCTGGGGGCAAGGTGAACCTGTGCTAAATCTCTGGCACTTCCAACTTCCATCCACAGGTGACCAACCAGTGCCAAAGCTAACCCTTAAAAGTCCCCTCAAGAAAGGAGCCCAGTGAAGGCACTGAGCCACTAACTCTTTGCCAAGTGGCTTTTTTACTTGGGGATCAAACAGAGCCTCACTCAAGCCATGCAAGTATTCTACACTGAGCCACACCCCCAAGCCCTGGTGAGTATCTTTTAATTTGGGTACCCACGTCTTGTAGAACTCTTCCATAATGCACCCTGGGTCTGCCTCCAAGAAGATAAACATGCCCTGCCCCCCACGCCCCAGTGGCAGCAGTACAAGGACATTTAATCTAGGGCTTCAAGCTTCAGGGCTTTTCTAAACAGGTCACCTTGGGACAGACTGGCCAATGGCCACGGAGTGTGGCCAAGTTCCTGGTTAGCAAGTGTTTTTGTGTGATGAAGTTCAAAAAATGAGAACAATAAACAGATGCCCACCCCCACCCACAAGGGAAAAAATTCTCTGAAAGTATGCTCTTGGTTTGGTTTGTTTAAAACAATGCTAGAAAGGAGGGGCTTGACAAAGATGCATTTCTGGCCCATGGCTACCATGCTGTGTTCCACCAAATGTGTATGTGCATGACACATGCACACACACAGTGACTATAGATAGTAGTAATGAGAACATTAGAATAAACACACGCACACGTACACACGCATCACTCAGGAGAAGCTTGAGTTCAATACAAGCCTGGGCTAAATAGCAAGACTCTATCTCCCAAAAAAGCAGGGGGGGGGACTGATTGGTCAGATGAACACTTCTTTACCACAGCCCTACTTCCAAGTAAGGGAACCCTGTACCTCCCCCAGGAGCAAGACTCATAAAAAGCTCATCCACAGTTGGTGGGGGTGTGATGGGCCCTAAATTATAGTGGAAATGTAGAACGCAGAGTGTCTGTATAGCCACCATATTCCAGCCCTAGATGTCTGGCTCAGACACAACATTTACATGTCTTGGGCTTTCTATTGCTGTGATAAAACACAAAACCAAGGCAACTTTTGGAAGAATGAGTTTATCTTGGGTTTACAGTTCCAGAGGACCAGGTTCCATAATGGTGGGGACAGAAGGTGACAGACACGGTGGCTGAATCTGGAACTTGAGAGCTGAGGGCTCACACCTCAAATCTCAAGCAGAAAGAAAGCCAAAAGAGCAGACTCAAAATGGTGCTAGTTTTTAAACTCTCAAGGCCTGCCCCTAGTAACAAGCTCCCCTAGCAAGGCCTGCCCCTAGTAACAAGCTTCCCTAGGAAGGGCCACCAAACAACACTAACTAGGAACCAAGTATTCAAATGCTAGAGAATATGGGGGCATTTATGATTCAAACCTTCACAACACGTGTATGCGTATGTATGTTTACATGTACATACACAAACATTCAAGAGATAAAGGCAGGGCTTTTGCTCGAGAGATCATTATTCTGGCTTCCAACATGAACCTCATACCCAATCCATTCCTGCCACTGAGAGTCAACAGCTGGGCGTCAGGTCATTACACTGGCCTATGACAATGGCTGGAGTACACCCTGTGCCGAGGGACTGGGTGGCAGCTGCTTTATTGCCCCAATCCTGCTTATAGGGCACAGCTAACTTCTGAACTGCCAAGGTGGAGCAATATTTTTTCCCATTAGATGGGAAGCTGATTTCTTGAGAAACCCCCATTTAGATCTGTAAAATAAAAACAAGCTAAAATCCTACAGCCTCAGGTATGTGAACACAAGAGGGTTCTGTTTTCTTGAAAGCAGGTCGTCTTCACCAGGACCTTACAAGGGCGGGTGACAGCAACCATCCAGACACAAGAGCAAGCCAAGTGAGAACACAGGAGGTCTGGCCAAAATCGATACCAACTCCCCTCTGAGCTGGCTATAAACATACCAGGAAGGACTTTCATCATGAGTAATGGTCTGCTGTATTTATCTGGGGAGGGTACAGCCTAACATTCCCTCAGGATTCCCTTTGACTTGACTTTTACTCATATTTATTTATTTATTTTGTTTGTTTTTGAGACAAGATTTCTCTGTGTAGTCCTGGCCATCTTGGAACTCACTCTGTTAACCAGCCTGGCCTCAAACTCAGAGATCCACCTGCCTCTGTCACCCAAGTGCTAGGATTAAAGGCATGTGCCACCACTGCCTGCTACCCTTTGACTTTAAAAGCCATCAAAAGCAGTGCCTCCAAACCTTTAACACTTGTTCAGTCAAGGATGTTAGAATATTAGATAAAGAAACCAACCAGGGGACGCCAGGGGATGAGTACAAGGCAGGTGGCCATATCAGAGCATCCCCCCACAGGTTGATTAGTATAAAGAAAAACCTGTCCCTGTACACAGTGAGGATTCAACCAGCACCATCTTAACCATGTGATACAAGGGAACTAGCTGACATACTTTTTCCTGCCCGTTCTGGTGACAGAAATGCCCAACTTCACCGGTTACATGTTGATCAATTTTTTTTCTTCGAGACATGGTTTCTCTGTGTAGCCCTAGAATTCACTCCAAACTCACAGAGATCCGCCTGCCTCTGACTCCTGGTATTACAGGCGTGTGCCACCACCGCCCGGCTGATCAAACTTCTTAAAGCTATGCTTATTAAGTGTGAGGTATCAATTAAGTCCAGGCTATGGAATGCTCTCCAGGACAAATGGGCTCCATTCTTAAAATGGCAGTGTCTTATGTTAAAGAAATGGCTCAGTGGTTAAGAGCACTTGTTGCTCTTGTAGAAGACCTGGATTCAGTTCCCAAAACATACATGATGGCTCACAACCTGTAAGATCTGATGCCCTCTTCTGACCTCCTTGGGCACCAGGAATGCACATGGGACTCAACATACATGCACGCAAAATACTCATTTACTTAAATAAATCTAAAAAAATAAATCTTTTAATTGTCAATTTCTCAAATGGCCAAGAGATATACTGTTCTAGACTCAAGGCAGCCAGAACAAAAAGCCTGGGTGGAAACTTTGGGAACCCTTACAGAAACAGAATACAGACAGTACATGTAACAGTTAAAGAGTCTAGGAAAGACAGAGAGGGAATAGGAAGCAGAGGAGACACAGTACCAACCGCTCAGTCTGGGGAGACCCCACAGTGCCTACTGCCCCACTGCCTAAGCACTTGAGCAATCATACAAATGAGGGTGGGGTGACCACAGCTCTGCAATACTGGACTGCCTTGCTTAGTGGTGTCATTCAGAATGCCTGTCCGAGAAGACTGGCAAAGGGGCACAGGGTGGGTATGTCCAAACTCAGAAGCACACAGTCCATTGCAAACCCTTGATACACCTGCTTACCTGCTGTGTGGGCATTTCTTAACCCATCTGAATCTTAATTTCCTTATTTGAAATGAGTTCCGAAACATGTGGTCACACACTTCTGAACTCCCAGCTAAACCCAGGAGGTTGATCAAAAGTTCAATGTCAACACTGGCTACCTGGGAAGATCCTGCTTTGATATAAAGTAAAAAATTACTAGGGAAGCAGTTCAGTGATGATAAAATGCTTGCTTAGCATGCCTACATTTGACCCCGAGTACCACGAACACAAACAAACCATAGGGTCCTACTGAAGAAGTACAAAGAAGCCTTACATCTAGCATGTAGTTTGGGAGTCTTAGAGCTGTGGTTGAGAGCTGACCATGTCACTGTAGATCCATGGTTCCCAACCTGTGGGTCACAATATTTACATTACTATTCATAGCAGATACTTGTGTTATTTACCAGATATTTATGGTACTATTCATAAGAGTAGCAAAATTACAGTTATGAAGTAGCAATGAAAATAATTTTATGGTTTTAAGGTTGAGAACCTCTAGCTCTAGATGCTTTCAAGGACCATTTAAACTGCCTTTTTTAAAGTAGAAACTGGATACACTTTAACACACTGGTCTCTGAAAATCTCTGTGAGAACATTGGTTTGTGCAGGCCCAAGACTGCTGGCAGCAGGGATGGTGTACCCTCTTCAGACAGCATCACAGACACCACAGCACTGCGCTCCTTGGGTTTCTTCAGGTATGTATTTAAATGCACACACATCCACAAGTGTGTACGTGAGTAACTTTCTATTTGTTTCCTCCCTCACCTTTAGCAGCTTTGGGATAGAACGTACCTTGTCCCTTTGCTTTACCACATCTAAGAAGCAAGAAACCACAGGATATAGGTAGCAGGAGCAAGCAGTACCCAGGGGTAGAAAGGCTGTCACAAGCTCATTTTGATGACTGCACAGCAAAGCCCCTCTCTGGAGGATTGAAGGACTGTGTATCCAGCACTGTGTATCCCAGACCCAAGGCCTCTTCTGCAGTGAGCTCTAGCCTATGACTTACATTTTGCTGGTCAGCACACCCCAGCCCTCTGTCAGGCAAGCAGCCTCTGTGCAAGGAGGCTCACCTAACTGCCATAGGAAATGAACACTGGTGAGCAGTTCCAAAGGACTGGAAAAGCCAGAGCTAAGGAAGCCAGGAGAGCAGGCACAGAGCATGTAGGGGGGAGCCTGGTCTGAAGAGTTTAATGTGGGTCTGGACTCTAATGCTCTACCTGAGAAGAGAAGAACTAGAAATAAAAACTCTTCTGAAAGATGGTGGTGGCACAGCCAGTCTCTCCGTCTGCCCAGGGGAGACCAAAGTGCAACAAAGACCTTCTCTTTCAGGCTAACAGGCCCCAAAACATGTGGTATAATCAGCTTGTAGACACTGTGAGTAATGTCACCAGGTCTCTACAGAATCCCCCGCTCCTCGGCACCAGATCTGTCACCTACCAGCTAGAGACAGCAGAACCAAATCCTGTGCTTTCGATGGGTCACACAAGTCACATTAGTCATGGCCTGGCCATATAACTAACTGACCATACCATTGAACACTCACGCCATGAAGAACAATACTGTCTCCTGAAGTAGTAGACACGTGGAACAAACCCTGCCCAACATCCCATTCGTGCCCTTCTTAAATGTTACTGTGGCATGCACACATGCAAATCCACAGAGGTCGCCTAGAGAGACGCACAGTGCAGGATGCAATAGGTAGCTGGCAGACAGTTCTCTGTGCTACTTGTAAATGTTCGTAAGAGGCCACTGGCAGTCTGGGGATTAGGGAAGGACTAGAAACCATTGGTATAGGCCCGTTCCTGGACAAAGGGCTGCCCACCAAGGGGCTTGGCTCTACCCTGGGTAAAAGAAGTCCTGCCCACGCCATCCTCTGCTCAGACAAACTGACTTCTGGGCAGTTAGGTCAGAGAGTACCAGTGGGAAGAGGGGCCAGCAGCATCTTGGAAAGGAGGCTCTGAGGTCAGAGTGCACTTTGCAGGGAGGAGGCTGAAATACACTATCCAAGAACCCCATGCAGGATCAAATCCCCACTTCAGTGGGGAAGGATAATTTTTCAGGCTAACCCCTACCGGAGAATTAATTCAGGTAACAGGTGAGACTGATCTTATTCTACTTTTCCATCCCTACTCCAACCACAAACCTTACTCCTGCCTCCAGGGAAGGACTATATCCAACACTGTGCTTACCTTCCTCTGGGTGCCCTGGGGGGCCACTAAATAGCCCTGCCAGCTCAGGGAGCATACAAAGGTTCTATGTGCTACAAGGATAAAAACATGAAATCATTTTGAAAACAATTCTTAATGGGGACAAAAAAGAGGTAGGGATCTATATGGGGTCTCTCTGAAGACCGAGTGACCCACCATTCCACTGTAGGCCTGAGGGCCATGCGGGAGTCTCCAAATGCAGGAGACTTGCTGCTCTATGAAGTAAATTTTCTGACGTCCTCCATTTCCACCTCAAATCCCTCGGCCTCCAAAACCACCTGCTCCTGGCCTCACTGCTCCTCCAAAAGTAAGGTTAACAAATCTCCCAAGTATGGGCTGAACGGTTCCAATTACATAAACAAGTGGCTTGGATTGTGGCATTTGCCTTAACATCAACTCCTGAGATGGGAGAGGCAAGGGTCCACAGGACTTGGGGAGCTAAGCAAGAGGGGCAGCTGTTTGCAAACAACTGTACAGGCGCCCACATCAAAGGAAAGCCCTGGCTAGGGACCCTTGCCCTTCCCAAAGGCACTAAACATACAGCCCCCACACCCCACCCCACCTTTCCCGGTGGTCATGGCACATGTCACCAAACCACAGCGAGGTTTGGGAACAGCTACACACCACAGAGTGGCTGGCTACCTGTTAACTAAGGTGGCTATAATAATCACTCCTGCCAAAACTATTACTGGGTATTGGGGCGGAGTTAATGTGGCAAGGCCTCAGTCAGCCGCTGCCCGCTGTGACCCAAACCAAACCACAACGACCCCAGAACCAAAGCCTACATGGAAGCCCCTGGGACCACCTTGCTGGATTCTCCCTTCTGTACCCAACACACTCCGCATTTAAGTGCAGTAAGGTTGGCAATGGCTTCCCAGAGGTTGAACCAGACTCCACCCAGAGGCAAACATTTGAGAGATGCAACTATCGTCATCGGACTCACCTGGGTACCAAATAAAAAGCAGCCTAGACTTCCAAACCCCCGCTCTCCAGAGGGCCTAGAACCCTACGGTCACCCGAAGGTGGCGCCTCCCTCCTATCTCAGCACCCAAGGAGGGCGGGCCCCGGTTGCCTACCCTTGGTCGTATAGCACACTATTGGCACTCAAAAGAAGGCCGGCTCTATCCTCTTCTACCTGCTCTGAGCTTCCTGGCGCTCCGGAGAGAATGGTTCCCTCCCACTACGGAAGATGCGGTCCTCAGCGCCCCCAAACGTTTTCTAAACGCCAACTGAGACTGAAAGGATAAGCGAGGCAACAAGGAAAACATCTTGGACCCAACCCGCCCACGACAGCCAGCCCCTCCCTTCAGAAAAGCCCTCTGCATTTCACCAGATCTGCAAGTGGGAAGTCAGGGTGAAATATTCTGCACCAAGATTTCTCAATACGATAGTTGGTGGCCGAACACCCCAAACCCCACCCAGCACTCTCGGTTCATCAGGTTCTGAACCCCGCTCTGCTCCTCCCCCACGGCCACACCCACCCCGGCGGCCGCTTTTCCTAGCACAACTGGGAGCCCTACACAAACCCCACCCACCTACTGGGCTCACACACCATTAATTTTGACTCTGAATGCCTGGAAATGGCCCGGCCTTCATTCAATCCCATCACCTGCCACGCGGTTTGAGCGGTCACAGCAAAGAGCTGGAACCAACCATCCCACCCCCGCCTCTGCGGTAAAAGTTCGCCTGGGAACCCCGAGCCTAGAAGTAGGCAGAGCTCGGGCACGCCCCGTTAACAACTGTTCGGGCAGAAAGGCCTTGAGATCTAGTCTCCACAGCTTCAGTGTCTTCTCGTGCTTTTTGGTCAGCCACTAAACTGTTTTGACAACAAAAAAAGTACAGCCCCTGGTAACAAAGCAACGGAACTAAGTGTTTTTGCAGTGAACTTGCCTCAAGGCTGTAAAAATAGAAGCTGTAAAAAGAGTTAAGTGTTACAGAAGAGTTTCCGTGAGCTTAAAGGAAATGCAAAGGTTTGCACCGCTGTGTTAAAGCCAAACACGAGGGGAAGGGCTTCCATAGACGAATCAACCACCAAGAGTCGGGCCCGAGCGCGGCGAAGCGATGCCCGGGAACCACAGAAGCGAGTGACCCTACGCCACCCCAGACTGCAGGCTCTGACCGGCCGCCCTGGTACAGGTGCCACCGTCAGCCCAAGAGCAGGTGAAAGTTGGACCAGAAAGGGCAGTGAAGAGATCGCGCCTTCGTAGAGAAAGCGCAGCCCCCTGCGGCCAGGCGCGCCCCCGCCGGCCGGATGGGCTGGGGCTCCCACAAAGAGCCGCGGGTGGGGAGCGAGGACTGGGACCGCCCCCCGCGTCGGCCAGAGCCGCCGCTGGGTCGGGTTGCGACAAATTAAACCTTAGAGCGCTGGAAAAATTACAGGAAGAAGAGAGCGAAGAATGTGCCGAGTGGCTGAAGGGATCCCTGTCCCCGGGTGAACTTCGCCCGCGCGGGCCGGCCCCTCCCTAGCCAGAGAGTACCCGGAGGCTCGGGGAGGGGGATGGCGAGGCTCCAGCCCCGGGAGCACCCACGCCCCAATCGTGGCGCGCCGCCCCCCAACCTCCCCACCCCCTGCAACCTCGAGCGCACCTGCCCGCGCCGCCCGCAGCCCGGGATGACGACATACACCCCGTGGCCCCGCCCCAAGATCCCGGGAGGGGGCGTGCCCGATGGGGGCGCGGTCGCCGAGAGGGCGCCGGCTCCGAGCGCCCCAGCCGGCCAGCGTCACGCGAGGCCGGAGCACCAGGGCAGGGGCGCGGCCGCGATCGCCCTCAGCTCACGGCTCCCCGCCCCCGGCCCCTCTTGCGCTGGGCCGAGAGCTCTGGGGGCGTGGCTGTCCCCGAGCAGTCCCTAGTCCGCTCGTTCGCGGCGTTCGTGCTGCCCCACTGACCTGTGTGAGTTCTCAGGTGCGCCTTGAGGTGCGAAGATTTCCCGTAAACTTTCTCGCAGCCCGCGTAGTGGCACTTGTGCTTCCTCTGCGGGGACTCGAGGTCCGCGCGACTCCGGCCCCGCCGACCCCTTTGTCTGAGGCCGGGCTCGCCGCTCCCCGCGGGGCCGGGCTCCGGCTCCAGAGCCGCCTCGGGCTCGCTCCACGCGGGGCTGGGGGGCGCGGCCGGCGCGCCTGCTTGTCCGGGGGAGGCGGGCTCTGGGGCGGGCGGTGGCGCAGGGGGCGCGGGCGGCAGGCGGCAGGGGGTCCTCGCCTTGCGCGCAGCGGCCCCTTCTCTGCGTTCCGCGGGGGCGGGCGCCGGTGCCTGCTGGTTGAGGTCCGCTAGGATCCGCGCCACCACGAAAAGCGAGGCGCTGTCCTTGCCGTCGCAGCGCTCGTCAACGCGGGGCAGTGTGGGGGCGGCGGCGGCCGCGCCCTCGGGCCGGGGCTCAGGCCCTTCCCGCGGCTCGTGCACGACTGCGCGGCTGGACATAGACACGAGGCACTCGGCGGCAAAGTGATCCACATAGGCGGCGGCTGCCATGCTGTGGGCTCGGGCGCGCGGTGCTCTCGCAGGAGTCGTCAGCGGCGCATCCGCACCCACGGCCTCCGGAGAGCGGCGGGGGGCGGGGGTGCGGCGCGCCCTCTTCTCCGGCTGGGCTGGGCTAGGCTCGGCGCGCAGCCGCTTCTGCCGTCACCCGCGCGGCTCCGCGTCCGCCTGGCCGGGTACTGGAGGGTAAGCGCATGGGGGGCTCCGACGAAGAGGGTCCGCGTGCGGCGTCAGGGCCGGCTTGTCTCATGGATGTCGAGCGGCGATGTTAGGCACGACCCCCGCAAGTTGCGGTCGTAGTTCCACCGTGCATTGTGGCAGGCGGGACAGCCTCCGTGCGCGCCGCGGCTCGGTGTGGGCGGACCGGCCCCGGGGGTGGGCGGGGCCGGGGCCACATCTGGACCCGACGTCAGCCCCCAGCCACATCCTGGCGGCGCAGGTTACAGGCGGCAGCGGCCGCAGGGAGCAGCGCGCACGAAGGGGGCGGGGAGCCTGGAGCGCGCACCAGAGGGACGGTGCGGTCGCGCGCCCGCGCCTTTGGGGGGCGTGGCCAGCGGCATACGCGACCACCATTGGCTGTTGAGTACTTTATCTCGCCAATCCGGGCCTCCAGAGGGCCCTACTGGCCGCGGGACCTGCGCGCGCCAGTGGGCGTGCCCCTGAACCGGCCGGAGGAGGGGCGGAAATCGGAGCCCAGCGCGGGGCACGGTGACGCACGACGTTCGAGGGTGGCGGGCCACGGTGTAGCGGCGCAGGGCTGGGGCGCGTGCCTCCCGCAGCGGGAACCCCGCCGGGCCCTTCCATGCCAGAGTTTTTGTGCGCAGGCAGCCGTGGGTGGCGCGAGGATGGCAACGCTGTGGAGGGCACCCTGTGGTCGCTCCGCCCGCTAGGAGCACGAGGGAGGTGGCGTATCGGTCTCGCCTATGGGCGGGACACTGCCCCTCCTCACCCCACCGCAGCGTTCTCGGGTGGCTGGGCTTGTGTTGCAGCCTCCGGCCACCTCCACACTCTGCCCCTATTGAGCTCCAGTCCTCGGCGCAACCCAGGCGAGATCCAAGTCACCACCCGGGCCGCCCCGCCCCCGCGCGGCCGCGCTGCCCTTGAGCCTATGTTAACCTGGCTGGTGCAGGGCCCACTACTGCCAATGCTGAGAGAGTGAGCTACGTGCTGGGGCTGCGGTCGCGGCTGTTCAGGGAACGCGGGGCCCCTTCCTCCCCCTTCCTGCCCCAGGCCTTCTGCCAACTTCTCCAGGCCGCCCCTCTCCCACCGCGGTCGTGGAGGCTTCAAACACCACCAGCTGCGAGGACCCCGCCCAGGGCGCCCCACCCTTCCACTGTCTGGGCCTCTAAAGGAAATGCTCAGCTGCGCCCCGCCGGGTCCTTCCAACCAGGCCACCTTGCTCTAAAGTCTAGACACATACATTCATATTCTTTCTCTCGGAATACGCTAGGCCATCGTGAGAGAGACGATAGCTTCCTACTGCCTTTGAACCAATCTTAATGCGCTCTTCAGGAGCTGGTCACAGCTGGTCTCTGACCTGTGAAAACAGGGTCAGCAGCCTCTGCTTTTTCATTGTGGGTGGTACCAAACACGTAAGTCACCAGCAAGTCTGGGAGGCCGTCCGATGGTCCACCCTAGTGGACTAAAGCAGAGACAGTCACCTCACTGGCAAAATGAAGAGCCGTGGTTCTGACTTCAAGTTCTTTGACTTCTGTTAATCACGGGAAACTGAGCAATTTGGGATTTTCAGTTGTGAAACTAATGTTAACATCTGAGCACCCCTGAGTGCTACCACATCACATACCCTCGGTTTCCTCACCATTGGGCTGCTGTCTCGTGGAGAATCTAGATCAAGGCTCTGTAAGAGGGTCTCGACTTGGCAGAAAGTGGTCATCTTTGTTCCAGGCAGATTGTGTTGATGACATTTAAGAGACTGTGTCCTGACCAAGTGATGACTCAGAATGTTCCTCTGTTCCCACCACATGCCACAGGCAGTCATTTCATTGGGAAAGAGCTGGCCCCTACACTGCCTTTCCGACCATGTGCTCTTTCCTGACCCTCTGTAACCAGGGGAATTCTACAGTCTGTAGTGCTGTCCTTGTGGCTTCTACCTGCACTGATGAACCTTCCTAGGAACGCACTATTATAGGCGTTGGACTCCTACTCATAGGCTTCTTTGGTAGCTTGAGTCAATGGACCGGACCGTTGCTCTGATGCGCCCCATCCAAGCTTCTTTTTGATAGTGGCTTCCCAAAGGGTTTCCCCTGTGCACATGAGGCATTTTAGGTACAACAGTCAGCACCCCTAATGATTTTTGAAAAGTTCACTCACCAAGAACATAATGATTGGAGTCTCAAGCCTGGCGTTTCTTGTCCCAAGCACAGACGGAAATATCCTAGGGGTACAGTTCTGCTCTCCAGTGAACAGCTCATAGCTATGGGTCCATGTTTCCTTACTAGTAAGATTTTGACAACAATGGCATAGGTAAGTGAGAGTAAGGGTAGTTCTTTTTAGCTGGAAACAAGAGGGGGGAAAATACAACAGATTGGACCAAATGAGAGCAAGTGAGTCATGAAAGCACTAAAGATGGATGAGGTTATGGGGTGAAGGTGGTAGTTGTGTTGACAACTATAAGACAAAAAATCTCAACTATAAGACAGAGATGAACAAGGACAGAAACAGGAAAGGAAGCAGCAGCAGCCAGTAAAGGTAAAAAGTCCCCTCAGACTCACGAAAATGAAAGCCTGAAATAGGAAGGCAAGTTTCCTCAGAAGGTTTGCAAATGGTGGCACTAGGCACCTCTGGACATGGAAGGGAAGAGGCTTTGAAATAAAAATGGCTGCACAAGAGTCTTTTCCCAGAGATGCTCAGATGCCCTGCCAGCCCTATACGTCTTACAGCAGCCCCTTCCTCTTCCTAAGGAGAAGATGCATCTATCTAAAGACAAGTCCTCGAACACAGTGGCAGCGGCAGTGGCGCAACACTGGGACCAGGATTAAGTGCACATGTGTCTACCGACATCCACAAGCCCCTTTCAGGGATTTAGTGGCACAGGGAGCCAGGAGCCTAGGAGAGGTTTTTGGGCTGAGCAAGCCAGGCCAAAGGGAACCCTCAGCACATTTTTAAATCCATGGCTGCTCAAGTGTCCAATTAACTTACTACGGAGAAAAACCAAAAGAAAATAGCTGGGCGGTGGTGGCGCACACCTTTAATCCCAGCACTCGGGAGGCAGAGGCAGGCGGATGTCTGTGAGTTTGAGTCCAGCCTGGTCTACAAGAGCTAGTTCCAGGACAGGCTCCAAAGCTACAGAGAAACCCTGTCCTGAAAAACCAAAAAGAAAGAAAAAATGTACTACGGAGAAGGCCACACTGAAAGATGCCACTTGGCACAGAACTTCTGATTGATCTCAGTCCTTCTCAGATAAAAATGGGAGTGGGCAGATAAGCTCACCAGACCTGTCAAGAAAGCCTGCATCAGGAAATGCAAGCCTCAATACGTTTTTGTTTGTTTTTAAAGTAAGTTATAGGAAACAAGCCATGTAGAGAGAGAGGTAAACATCAAGAAAACTACCAATAATATCAATAGAGAAACTTAAAAGGATACCACATCTGCAAAAGGGAAATATGTATGAGGACATAGTAGGGAGTAAAAGAAAGCATTCTTGGAGCTTTAAAAGAAAGTAGCAAACATATAAATGGCCAAGTCTTCAGGGGAAAGACTGGGAGGGAGCATTAGCCAGAAAGAATCCACAGCAACATAAAATGGATAGAAAAGAAGAAAAGATCTCTAAAACTGTGAGCCAAAATAACTATTTTCTGGGTGGGGCAGTAGTGGCACAATCCTTTGATCCCAGAACTCGGGAGACAGAGGCGGACAGATCTCTGTGAGTTCAAGGCTGAATGATTAGAGTAACAGATAAAAGGTGTTTTTGTGTTATGCTTTTGGATGACTGACAGCACAGTAGGTTTTTTGTACCAACACCCCAGGGAAGTAATTCATTACTCTGTGTTCCATAGTTGACACGTTGGAAGTGGTAGGACTCTATTAGGGATTCCTTTAGGGATCATGGTGATGTATGTTGTCTATAACAGACAGAAACTTCGTTACACAGCCTGACTGCATTTTTAGATGCAAGTGGTTTCAAAAAGTTTCATTCCCTTTACAGGGAAATGGATCCTTTCTCATGGTAGGAGCTACCTGAGGTCAGGAGTCACCAAAATGAAGAGGACAAGAAGCAAGGCATTAGACAGGATAGAGCAGAAAGGAAGTTCCAGCCAGGAGCTGCCCTGATGCTTGCTCAAGAGCTTGGAGTGACAGCACTCTCATCCGTCAGAAGGGGCTGGTGTGCCGCAGATCTTTGTTTCTGGCACACAGCACATCCATCATGAAGTGCTGTGATCGGCAGGTGGATGGAACAGCCTCTGTCCGCGGTGTGCTGGTTGCCATGGCAGAGGGAAAGGAGGAATGTTAACCTTGCTGTGTCACTTACCTCCTCTCCCTGCATAAGATACAGCTCCTCTCTGGGTGGCCTGACCCTACCTGAAGTGCCTTTTTAATCTGGAATGGAAGGAATTCACTGAGACACATTGTGCGTCGTCCAACTTAAAGCCCAGAACCTCTGTAGGATGATCTGATTTCTTCATATAGCCAATATGGTTCCTCATGGTCAAGAGACCTATAATTTAAAAGTATGTTGTCAGTACCCCATCGCTCACTATGTTATAGGCGGTACTAAGAAATGACAGAACTGCCAGGTGGCGGTGGCACACGCCTTTAATCCCAGCACTCCGGAGGCAGAGGCAGGCAGATCTCTGTGAGTTCAAGGCCAGCCTGGTCCAGGACAGGCTCCAAAGCTACAGAGAAACCCTGTCTTGAAAAACCCAAAAAAAAAAAAAAAAAAAAGCAGAACCTTTAATAGGTGGGACCTAAGTGTGGGTCCTCAGAAGGGGTGAATGCTGTTTTCTGGGAATGTGTTAGTACCCACAAAAAAAAGAAAAAAGTAGGGCTATATGTGGCTCTGGCTCTTCTTTTTTCCTTTTTTTTCAAGACAAAATTTCCCTGTGTAATAGCCCTGGCCGTCCTAGAACTCACTCTGTAGACCAGGCTGGGCTCAAACTCACAGAGATCCGCTTGTCTCTGTTTCCCAAGTGCTGGGATTAAAGGCATATGCCACCTGGCTCACTTGTGGCTCTTGCAGAAGACTCAGTTTCCCTTCCTAGCACCCATATGGTTGCTCAGAACCACCCATAATTCCAGTTCCATGAGATCTGACCCTTCTTTTGACTTCCAAGGGCACTAGGCCTGCACTTAGAACACAAACATACATACAGGGGAAACACATAAGAAGAAATCTCTTTAAAAAAAAAAACAGTTGTTATAAGAAGAGTTAACCTAAAGTTCAAATGGCTCCAACTTCTTGTCTTCTCCACTACATTGAGACATAGCCATGAGTATCCTCACCAATGGCCAATTTCAAGGGATCACACAATCTTGGACTTCCAAAACTGTAAAGTAAACAATCCTCTTTTTTTCATGAAGTAGCAGTCGCTGGTGTTCTGTTATAGAAATAACAACAAAAGAACTCACAAACTTCCTCCATATATAACTGTCACCGTGCAGCAGTACATAGGGACAGAGTAACACCACAATATAGCCCAATTCAGGGGGGCATGGAGCAGACAGAATCCATAACAACCCTGCAGTCTTGCTGGGCAGATAGTGCCCCCGCCATGAAGAAAAACAAAGTCTTCCTTCAGTAACTCCCAGGCCCCTTGCCCTACTCCTAGGGTTTCTTCTTTTCCACTATCTCATGAAGTAGACATTGGTGATTATGTCCTTCTCAGGAGCTAAGCAGTTCCCTCAAGCCACTCCTTTTGTGCATAAGATTAAAGCAAGGGTTATTTGAGTTCCAGCTGTGTGCCAACTTACAGATAGATGCCTTGGCACTACTGTTTTCCCAAAATAGAGTTAAGGTCTTATCTGTGTTAGAAATCAGATTTGGGTCATGAAGCACACACATACACACACACCGCTCCAATCAGAGTATCAACAAGGTAAAACTTTTCTACAGATCCAGAGGGTGTGCCCAGAGGAGCAAGCACACTGAGACAGGTGCACTTGGCTTTTGTTTGTGACTGTCTCTTCCCTCCCACTCCATTGGCTGGGGTCTGACCTTAGCCTTTCCAGATTGCCTAGTTTTAAAAGAATTGGTGCTAGCCTGGCAGTGGTGGCGCTCGCCTTTAATCCCAGCACTTGGGAGTCAGATCTCTGTGAGTTCAAGGTTAACTTGGTCTACAGAGCAGGTTCTAACACAGCCAGGATTATACTGGGAATTCCAGTCAGAGAAGGAGAGAGAGAGAGAGAGAGAGAGAGAGAGAGAGAGAGAGAGAGAGAGAGAGAGAGGCAGAGAGAGAGGGGTTCTAGAGCTGAGCATGGTGGCACATGTCATCTATAATCCCAGCCTTTGGAAGGCTAAGGTAAGGCAGTGAATTTATAGCCAACCTGGGCTGCAGAGCAAAGTCATGCATGTCTCAACCAACAACCAAGAGACTCCAGAGGAACCCACACATACACCATGTGTGCCCAGTAGTCAGATCCCTTCCTGACATGGAACCTTCCAGTACCCTGATCTTGGACTTCCCATACTACAAAGCTGTGAAAAATGGACTTCTACTGTCTGTAGAGGGTGCTGTCTGTACCCTCCACAGGCTATGCTGATATATATATATAATTTTATATGTATCATGTGCCTGGTGCCTGAGCAGACTAGAAGAGGGCATCTGATGCCCTGGAATTGGAGTTACAAATGATTGTGAGCCACCATGTTGGTGCTGGGAACCGAACCCTGGTCTTCTGCAAGAGCAGCAAAGGCTCTTAATCTATAAGCCATCTCTCCAGCCCAGGCTATTGTATTTTATAACCCCAATCTGGATAGACTGAGATATCCTCTTCCTAAAGGAAAAGGCCACTGTGGCTCTGAAGGCAGGAATGGACCAGAGCAGTAAAGCACCTATGGTTTCCAGGGCCACAGGCCTAACTGCAAATACTGACAGAAAATGTGGAGTTGAAATAATTAGAAAATGAAATGGAGAGAAAACTTTGCTTCAGCAGAAATATCTTCACTGTGGTGAAGTAATAATGAAAAGGGATCATAATCTAATCAGTTTTGCAAAGGACACTGAGGTGTGGGCCTGGAACAGGCAGAAGGACAAAGAGCCACACCCATATGTTCCTAAGGAGAAAGCCACAGACAACACCCTAAACTGAAAACCCCAAGTAGCAAGGCTTCAGCAGGCAGGATTCTAGATGCCAACACCCGGCCACCCCAATTCAGTGTTTTTGAGGGCTTTTGAGATGCAATTGATGCCCCTAATCAGATGGTGTTAGGTTAAGGAGATAATAGGAAAGAATGCAAGCCAGTCAGTCAACCTGAGCCTGTTCAATCTAGATCCCGAGGTCAAAGGTCAGAGATGGAGAGAGAGAGAGAGAGAGAGAGAGAGAGAGAGAGAGAGAGAGAGTAGGTGTGTGTGTGTGTGTGTGTCTGTGTGTGTGTGTGTGTGTGTGTGCGGAGAATCCACCAGTCCAAGGAGGTTAGATATGGAGGGCTGGGAGACTGAAGATTACAGGTTAGGGCTCAGAAACTGAAAGCCAGAATAGAGTTCAGACACAAGTTAAGAGACTGGCGGTCAGAGAGATCACAGTCTGGGAGCTGGAAAGACTAGAAGCCTGACAGGAATGAGACTGAGGAAGTTTCTGGCCTGTGACTGAGAAATTGAGTGGCTCGCCATGGGGAACAAGGGTGGCCTCTGGTTGCTAAAAGTGGCCCCTGGCTCACAGTTGACTAAAAAGGGATCCTTGGCCCACAACTCTGAAGAGCAGATTTCTGTTTTTGTTTTGTTTTTTGTTTTTTTTTGTCATTTTTATGTGTTTTTATTTTTATTTATTTTTGTTTTTCTTTTTTTTTTCCATGATATTTATTGAGCTTTACATTTTTCTCTGCTCCCCTCCCTGCCACTCCCCTCCCTCCTTCAACCCTCCCGCAAGGTTCCTATGCTCCCAATTTACTTTGTCTTTTTATACTTTCTACTTCCCATGTAGATTATATCTATGTAAGTCTCTCTTAGCGTCTGTATTGTTGTCTAAGTTCTCTGGGATTGTGGTTTGTAGGCTGGTTTTCTTTGCTTTATGTTTAAAAACCACCTATGAGTGAGTACATGTGATAATTGTCCTACTGTGTCTGGGTTACCTCACTCAAAATAATGCTTTCTAGTTCCATTCATTTTCCTGCAAAATTCAAGCTTTCGTTATTTTTTTTCTGCTGTGTAGTACTCCATTGTGTAAATGTACCACATTTTTCTTATCCATTCTTTGATCGAGGGGCATTTAGGTTGTTTCCAGTTTCTGGCTATGACAAATAAAGCTGATATGAACATAGTTGAGCACATGTCCTTGTGGCACGATTGAGCATCTTTTGGGTATATACCCCAAAGTGGTATTACTGGGTCTTGAGGAAGGTTGTTTCCTAGTTTTCTGAGAAAATCGCCACACTGACATCCATAGGGGTTGTACCAGCTTGCATTCCCACCAACAATGCAGAAGTGTTCCCTTTTCCCCACAACCTCTCCAGCATAAGTTGTCATCAGTGTTTTTGATCTTGGTCATTCTTACAGGTGTAAGATGGAATCTCAGAGTTGTTTTGATTTGCATTTCTCTGATGACTAAGGATGTTGAACATTTCCTTAAGTGTCTTTCAGCCATTTTAGATTCCTCTGTTGAGAGTTCTCTGTTTAGGTCTGTACTCCATTTTTTTATTGGATTATGTGATCTTTTGGTGTCCAATTTCTTGAGTTCTTTGTATGTTTTGGAGATCAGACCTCTGTCTGATGTGGGGTTAGTGAAGACCTTTTCCCATTCTGTAGGCCATCATTTTGTCTTGTTGACCATGTCCTTCGCTTTACAGAAGCTTTTCAGTTTCAGGAGGTCCCATTTATTAATTGTTTCGTGTCTGTGCTGCTGGGGTTCTATTTAGGAAGTGGTTCCCTGTGCCAATGCGTTCAAGTGTACTTCCCACTTTCCAAAGAGCAGATTTCTAAAGAGCCACCTGGATGTAGACTAGGACCCCATTCCAGAAGAAAACTAGCTGGGCAGTTTGACTTTCATCTCTGTTGACCCTGAGCGCAAAACAGTGACCCCAAGTGAGAGGACAAAGGGTTTGTCTTAAAACCCGGAGCCATTCCTTATGCATCGCATGCTGTGTGAGCTGTGAGAACATTCTGGAAGAAGCAAACACAGTCTGCCCTAGGTGTTGGCCATTGCCACACTTGCATTGCCAAATGCCAACCGAAAACAACTTTTTAAAATGACATTAGTACTGAACGTGTCTCGGCCTTCTTTGTCATTATTCCCTAAACAATACAGCATACCAGCTCATTACTCAGCATTCCCTTAAATGCTAAAAGTCACCTAGAAGCAACTTAAAGGACACAGCATTGCATCTTACCAGGAAACTTGCAATGCCTCGGACTTGGACTTTTTATCCGCAAAGTGTCCCGATGGAGATAGAGGAATGATTTATAACTTGATGCAGGAAAAAGTTAAAATCAGAAACCCCTTTCCACAGTTGCCATGACCACACAGCTCTAGTACCTTTGCAATTAGGTGTGACCTGGGCCACTGAGCTCTGGAAATTTGCATATGAGAAAAGCTTCCCTACTTCTTCAGCGGGGCTTTGAGGGGATTACATCTTTGTGTTAATTGACTTTGTTTGCACCCAGCACTGAGAAATACTTTCTTTGGATGACAATTTGGTCTCTTGGCTTTGGCTGCAGCTTTGGGCCTGTGGCAAGCAGCGCTTTGGGGCAGGGGCAGGTGGTAAGGCAAACGCTGAAATTAATGGTTCAGCTCTGTAAATCTCCCCAGTGACTTTTAACAACTCCCTTCAAGTCCCACCTCTTAAAGGCCCCCCCTTTCCTGTTACCACCATGCTAGGGATGGAACCTTACGCAAACACCCAATGACTTTGGGGTGTATTCAATATGCAAACTACAGCCCCTCAATGCTTCACTTTCTTCCTGCCCACCACTAAGAAGCTGTAATTATTACAGCAAAGCTCCGGGGCTTGAAGAAACAGGAGGAAGCAGGGCCGAGCAACCTTTTCACGAGCATCATCCTCCCTCCGTTGCTGAGTACCCAAGGATTATCCTCAGTCGGTCACAACATGTAACTGCTAGGGCTCAGAAATCCTGGACAAATAGCTGAGGTGCCTGGCACCTCATTTCACCCCTCTCCCAGCATCACTCAGTACCTGTGGCTCCTCCCAGCACTTCTCACCCCTCCCCCTACCCTAAACCACTCCCTCCTAGAGGCTGGGCTTTCGCTTCCCTTCCACCCCCAGCCTGACCCCTCCGTAACTCATCCGTTTTGGCCTCTTAGCCTGGACAACTACTATTGGTCAGCAGTTTCTCTCCTGCTCTCCTTCCCACTCTCTGCTCTTGTGGTCTGGTTTAGTATGCCGGCCATGTTCAGCCTGGACTCCTCTGTGCCTGGGTTCTCCCTTGTATCTATAATAAAATCTTCTCCATACTTTAGGTGCAATCATCTTCTTTTATTCCATTTTTCCTTTTCCTTCCTTCCTTCCTTCCTTCCTTCCTTCCTTCCTTTCTTTCTTTCTCCCTTCCTTTCTTTCTGACTTCCTTCCCCTTCCTTTCTTTTTCTTTCTTTTTTTCTTTTCTTTTTTTGCTTGTTTGTTTGTCTGTTTGTTTTTTTTGAGACCGAGTTTCTCTGTGTAGCCCTAGCTGTCCTGAAACTCACTCTGTAGTTCAGGCTGGTCTTGAACTCACAGATATCCACCTGTCTCTACCTCCTAATTGCTGGGACTAAAGGCATGTGCTACCACTACCCAGCTATTTTGTTTCATTCAGTAATGAGGCAGAAGTGACTGGGCTAGCCAGGAGATTCCATAATGCCTGTGACTGGCACCTCAGCTAACACTCATTAGCTTTGAAATTTTCCACAGGGTCTTCCCCCTCTGCCTCTCTTCATTCAGAATTACTCCCTATAGTACTAAAGGGTTGCCCACAGAGGGCCCCAAAGGTGTTGCCACCCCCAAACCTGGCCATTTCAGAATTAGATTGTCGGGAGAGGAACTTTGACTAGCCAATCTACTATCAATGGCCAAGAGGTTGACATGTAAACAGGGACCAAACTGAGCTGTTGCCCCCGGGGGAGTCCGTAGAAAGCTGTTCTTGTGTCCTGTCTCCCCGCCTGGCAGAGTGTAAAAGAACTCATCGAGTTTTCATGATGAAAGCTGACTTCACATCTGGTGTGCATTTACATGGAGAATGATTGAAACCAGAAGTGCTCCTGAGATGGAGCCATCACAAAACTGGGTGACACTGGGAGAGTCTGCTGTAGTGGGACAGGAGCATTGGAGACGGTTTTAGCTCCATTGCTGATGAGCAGATGGCTCCCACTCCCAAGCCTGGCACTGACATTGGCCCCCACCCCCACCCTTTTAGTCACTATCCCTGAGAGTTTGGTCTCAGTGACAATGCTTCCTTCTTGTGTGTGTGTGTGTGTGTCCCCTCCTCTCCCACTCCTTGGTCATCTGACATTCATGACATGTAATTCTCTCCCTTGGGTTGGTGCCCAGGGTCAAATGCTGCATTTCATGCTTTTGACTCCAATTCTTTTTTTTTTTTCTTAGAAAGGAAAACCTTTAATTGGGGCTGGCTTACAGTTTCAGAGGTTTAGTCCATTATCATCATGGTGGGACATGGCAGCATGCAGGCAGACATGGTGCTGGAGAAGGAGCTGAGAATCCTACATCCAGATGGATCTGGGAGCAGTGGGAAAAGAATGCCACTCTGGGTGTGGCTTGAGCTTCTGAGGTCTCAAAGGCCACCCCCTAATGACACAGCTCCTCCAACAAAACCACACCAACTGCAACAAGGCCACACCTCATATGGCCACTCCCTATGGCCAAGCAGTCAGTCACAGGTTGACTGCAGTTCTTACCCAGCTCAAGGTGAACCACAATGAGCCCAGTACACGTGCCATTCTAACACACAAAGTACGGTTCCCTCCCAGCTCATGGGTGAGAAAACTGGCCAGGGAAGAAACTTCTGGGAAGTTTCTACACACAGCAAGAGGCAGAGCCTGGACTGGATCTGGAGCCCCTTGGCCTTATCCTGGAGCCCTCGCTCCCAGTCTCAGAGAACTGGTCAACCAGCGATGTGAACATACATCAGATAGGCACGGTGCATATCAAGCGGCAGGGCATATCAAGTAGAGGGCCCTATCTAATGAGCAGCCCTGTTCTTGACGGACATTTGGATTACTGTAGTTCTGTCCCTTGGTGCTTGCTGTGGCACCTGGGACTGTGCATCTGGCTCTGGCAGCCACTTGAGCTGGGCAGACACAAAAGGAGCAGTTTTCTTATCTGAGCAGGGGTGAGCAGCTGCTGGTGCTGTGTGTGGTGTCATGAAGAGTCAGCATGGAATGATTGTGAACTGCCAACCCCGTGTAGCCTGGGCGAGCCATCCTACCCGTCAGCATGGTGACTGGACAACCCCACCCTTCAGGTCCTCCACACTGTGCATTGCCAAGGGTGGAACATTGGGGGAATTAGCAACCATTAGGCCTGATTTTATCATGAAATCAGATGTTTTAAAATATTTCCAAACTACAGTACTACTCGAGGTTGGCTCTCTGTTTGGCAGCTGGTGACAGGCCTTCTGTTTGGTCTTTCCCAGGTAAAGCAGTGGGCCACACAATCAAGGCCATTGATTAGGCTAAGAAGGAGAGTGCAAGCTTACCCCCAAGGAAAGGGAGAAGAGCTGGAAACAATCCGGAGTCAGAATTAATTGAGTTTCAGGTAACTGGAGAGCAATGAGAAGTGACTTCCAGCTACTTCCTGTAAATCCTCCTAGCCACTGGTCTGTGGAGATAAAGTGGACCCTGCACTTCCCCTCCCCAAGGCCAGGGAATAAAAAGGATTTTAGCTTAATCCCAGTGCCGGAGAGGTAGAGCCAGGCAGGGTTGAGTGAATTCAAGGCACAGTCCTATGTGCCATAGCAAGCACCAGGAAAGCCAGAAAACACAGAGAAACCATATCTCAAAAAAAAAAAAACAAAACAAACAAAAGACTCCCAGCTAATGGGACTACAGACCACACGGATAGAGCGGGTGCTGTGCCTATTGTAAGCCTGACTCCTCTGACACTCTGAAATCACATCCTTCTCATAGCATCATGTAACTGGAAATACAGAAATGCCTCTAAAAAAATCAAAAAGCTAAGAAATGCCAACAATCTTCACTATCTTCAGAAAGGAACTATTTTCTCTACCTGCTGCTCTTTCCTCCACTCCAGGCTGCCTTACACACAGTGATGGCTGCTGCTAATTGCAGGCTGGTACCGCTGCATAACAAAAGTCTCAGGAGCCAGTGTCTTTGAAATCACAGCCATCACTAGCACCTTGCTTTCTGTGAATTCTGAAGTGGCTAAACTGGAGAGTGAGCAGAAGGCCTCCCAGGGTCTCTCAAGAGCCTGTAGTTGTAACACTGGCTGGGACCATGGTGGCCTAAGAACTGTTTGGGCTGGGGAACCACCCTCCACAATGACTGGCCCAGTAGCATGCAGAGAAGTCACTCCTGATACCAAAGGATAAGAGACATTGCATCAAGTCCCAACAGATGACAATGTGGACTCAGGATGCTAACATCATATGATCAAGGTCAGTTGGTCAATTGGGATCAGCTACACCCTGCACTGTAGTTCGGGTGTCCTTGGGCAGGTCAAGGTACAATTGTGTAATACTTTGATTGTACTCTGACAATAAAGTTTGTTTCAAATCAGAAGGCGGAGCTACCTGACCAAAATTAACCAAAGCAGTTTTGGGGGACCGAGGAAGTAGTAAGGCAGGGCTTAGAAAGGATCTCAGCCCTTTTAGATGGAGGAACTGAAGAGCAGGGAGGAAACTGGTGGCTTCACTTCTCGGATCATTCAGGTTCTCAACCCAATATCTGACTCCGACTTTGTATCGATAAGAATAGTTAGACGAATGCATCAAGGTACCCGATTCTCTTCTTTCCCAGACTTCATGCCAGTATCATTGCATTCTTTCAAGGCAGAAATAAATATCCTGAACATGGGTGCAGCTGGGTGATAGAGTATGCGCCCGGCGTGTGTTTGGACGACAATGATGGTCCCTAGTGTCTGTGTATGGATGACACTAAGCTCTTGGCTTCTGGAGCTCATCTGGTCCATACAGTGATCCCATGGATGCACTAGCACTCTTGCAAATAGCTGCAGACTTGACTGAATCTCTCCCAAGCTTGAAGGCTGAGGCCTTACCACCTCGTGTACCACCTGAGAAGGGTGATCTTGTCTGGAAGGTGAAGTCATCATGATGGGGTCTGTGCCTTTGTAAAGAGAGAGCGAGAGAGAAAGAAAGAAAGGGAGACAGGACTGGGATGTAAATGTGTCTCTTGCACATAAGAATAAGCAGGACAGCCATCAGCTGAGAAGCCGTCTGCAGAACTGACTGATTGGAGTCTACTGGCACCTTGGCCTTGGATTTTTCAGTCTTCTAAAGCTCCAGAACCGTGAGACATAAACATCTGTTGTTTGAACCACACAGTCTGTCACATTTTGTTACAGCAGCTCAGCCAGCTAAACCCCTATGCTGCAGGAATATAGTGCCACCGGGGAAGGAAGAAAACCCATTTTGATGACACAGTGGGCACATGGGGCCATGCTAGGGCCCCTGCTGGAGCTCCACTCTGATTTCAAGTTGTTTTTAACTTTGCCTCCTGCTGTTGTGATAAAACACCCTAACTAAGCAACTTAGGGAAAAGCTTATTGCACTCAATTCCATGTTGCAGTCCATCAGTGCAGAGACATCAAGGTGGGAGGAACTTGAAGCAGTTAGTCGCATCCACTGTACAAAACAGAAAACAGTGATTGTGTGTGTGTGTGTGTGTGTGTGTGTGTGTGTGTGTATACCACTTGGTGTGCTACTAACTGTCAAAACTAATTGTCACAAAGTTTATATGCCCAGTTTATCCATTACAAACATTGTAGGGACTTTAGTGCTTGCCTTCTCTGCTCATGACTCTGGATTCTCTCCCTTTCTCTCTCTCTCTTTCTCTCTCTCTCTCTCTTTCTCTCTCTCTCTCTCTTTCTCTCTCTCTCTCTCTCTCTCTCTCTCTCTCTCACACACACACACACACACAGACACACACTGTTGTTTTGGGCTGCAAGTAACAGGATACAGTCTACCATCTCTTAAAGAGACAGGGTCTCCCATTGGACTGCAAGTAACAAGACACGGCCAGCCATCTAGTAAAGAACCAGTGTCTCCTGTTATCCAATTTCTGGAGGTGGCTCTCCTTGGGCTAGAAGCTCCTCATTGCTGCTCCACCATCCAGAGTTTGGCTTTCTGCTCCTCAGGAGGTGCTTGCCACGGCCTAGGGCCTGCAGTGAAAGTCAGAAACTGGGCAGGTGGTCAAAGCAGATGACTTGCCCCCACCTAAGCAGTAGATTTCCCAAAGGCCTCAGCTTCCTGTTGGCTGCCGTGAGTATTCGTCACACCAGAGTGCCAGGACCAGAGAGTGGAGAGTAACCCTGGGAAGATGCCCTTGGTACCTATCACATCTGCCACCACAGGGCATCCTCTTATATCCCTCACTTTCTGATCATGGCTGTGGGACAATGGCACTATAGAGAACTCCCTTAGGTAGCAGGTACTCTTGCAGGTTTGACTAGGCTCTCCTGCCAGCCTCTGAGATACCAAGGCTTTCCTAAGAGGGCTGCGAGCCCATTTGTCCTTCATTGTGAACCTGAACGAGGGGCTGGACTGCACAGGGGTAGAAGGAAGGTGTCGTCTGGTCCAGGAGGGACTGGCTCTGACCTTCCTCCTCCAACAGCAAGAGTCCATCTTTTCCTGATATACTGAGTTTCCTCCAGGCATTTCCGGGCCAGCAAGCCTGTTTGACTGTGGCACTGAGGCCCATGGTGACTTGGCCTTCCCTGTCCTGTACTGCCACAGTTCATTCACCCTCAGCTTCTCCTTGGGTCTCCCCACATTTCTTGCTTCTGGTCCCCTCTGGGGACTGATTCTCTGGAGGCCTGGGCTCAACCTGGTTCCCTATCTGCACGGTGGATGCATTCCAATGTTGTGTCCTGCTTGGTGTCACCCTGGCTTGGTACAAGCTATTCCTCAGGGGCTTTGCCTGAGCTCTGCGAGGATCCCCTCTGCTCCACTGTGCCCCTTCCCCCAGGGAGATTGTTATAATCGACTTCTCAATTTCCTTGCTAGGTTCGGAGGTAAAGGGGTCCCAGGAGGAACCTATGGAATGAGGAAGAGGGTCCTCTCCTGAGGACTCAGAAGTCTGGCTGTGCCCTGTAAGAGCAGGCCTCTGCTCTGAGGAGAAACCACCCCACCCAGCTGTTTCCAGGTTTAAGGCACAATCCCCCATCCCTCACCTTTATCATCTCCTGGCAAGGGTCCCTCTGCACAGTTCATGTCTTTCAAGGCCTCAAGAGGGGCCCGTGAGTATACAGTGTTCTGTGAGTAGCACAGCCCTGGGCCCCTCCAATGGTCTGAAGCCCCAGCATGGTTAACTATGTCTCCCACACGTCAGAGTGATGGCAAGGTTCTCTTGTGGAATACGTAGTCTAAAGCAATTTAGGTCCATGGGTGTTGGCTGATTGTAGGCACACAAGCATGGCTTCTGGGCTGTAACAGTGCCAAAATGCACAGTGCCAGGACAGGGGAGTGTGCACGGAGAGGTGGCACTCAACAAGGACTTCTGAGAAAGGTGAGATGTGAGCAAAGACCTCACAGGTGATGAGAGCGCTTGTGTTTACAAAGGACAAGGGAATTCGGGTGTGTTGGAGGTGGTAGCCAGAGTAGCCTAGAACCAATAAGATCTGCCCAGGGGTGGGAAGTTCAGCCAGAGGGGAAGCACCCAAGAGGAAGGTAGTGTCTGTCCAAGGGCCTTGGCAAGGGCGGCAGGTTCATGTGCTTTCCCCAGGAGGAAGACAACTGGGAAAGACGAGGAGAGCAGATTGAGATGCTTAGGAAAGGGACAATTGGCCTTGGCAGCATGCCTAGGGAGTGAACCCCTGTAACTTTGGTTTGCTGGCTGATGCCCGTTAGGAAGCCACTCTAAACCCATTTCCCCAGGTGAAAAGCCTGGAAGCGTTCACTAGGAGAAAGTGATGCCTTGGTATGGCCTAGCATACCTGGAACATGCGGTGTTCTTTCCTCTCCTAAGACAAGGATCGTGGTTCACCACTGGTGACCTCAACATTGCTTAGCCAGGGCCAACTCTCAGGCCCTCTGGGGACAAGGCAAGATTGCTCTGTCATCACTGTGTTCTGGGTGACACCATGATCCCATGATCATGGAGTCTGAGCCTTAGTTAGGGCAGTGGGTATACCGCGGGAGCCCAGGACAACAGCGGGCTGGGAGCAGGTGCTGGCAGCTGCTGCAGGCCTTACAATGTGGCTTTGTCACTGGGGTGGCTTTGGAGCCAGGGAACGACCTGTGCTGGGAAACAATTCTCGCGGCTGTGTTGGTGCAGGCTGCCAGATCACAACAAAGCCCTGGAGAGCCGTTGGGCAATCACTTTTGTCATGCAAATGAGGGCGGAGCATAGCAGCCCCCTCTGCCTGCTTGCTAACCTTTTTGTGATTCAGATGAAGCCAGTCAGCTTTCCTGGGTCCCAGAGCTGGTTTAGCCTCTCCTATTGTCCTCTCCAGGGCCTACTGCCTTGCTGCTCCTGCTCTGACTTTTGTGAACCCACGGTTTTACTGAAAGGTGACAGGACCCAAGAAAGAAAGTCAAGACCAAAAGATGGCACCCAAAATAGTGCAGGTGACTAAGTCAAAGGACAGTGTGGGGAGGCCAGTGCCAGAAAGCAGGGAGCATGGGGTTCTGAAGAGGGCTAGTCTAGGGCTCCTGGGCAGGCAAAGCTTGAATGGGGTTTGAGTAATGAGTGAAGAGCTGGGTCCTTAACTCGTGCCTACTGGCCTGGGCAGGACCGTCGTCCATACGGGAGCTGTAGGCGCTCTCCTTGTCCCGTGACACTGGCCTAGCCAGTAAATTGCAAGTTCCCAAATTTCTTTGGGCCTGCATTTGCTTGTCTGTGAAAGAGGATAGGAGTAGCCCCTGTTTAGTACCACTGTGAATTGAAATAAAATAATATGGACAAAACATTGCCGTTTGTTGCTTGCTCATACTCATCACATGGCCCACACACTCATTTCCTAGTAATTTACTTCTAGGAATTTATTCTACAAATATTCTCACATGTGCAAAATGACATATGTTTGAGGTTATTCTCTGCAGATTTGTTTGTAACAGCCAGAGATTGGAAAGGGCCCAACACCACATCTACAGGGCTGGGTTAAACGGATGCTGGTTGTGTACCCGTCCAACAGATTGCTCTGCAGTTGAACAGGAGCCGGCCACACTGTCCTGCTACAAGGAACTGGCCTCCTGTGGAGCTGGGAGGTGAACATAGGTCAATTATCTGTGAAAAGCCAGAAGCCAACACTCAAGGGTCTTGGCAGCCTGCTCTTTTGCAGCTGAGGAGCCAGTGGCCTAGGAAGAGATGGGATATGGTATGAGCCCTCCCCTCAACAGAGACGTGCTCTCTCCTGCAGAAATAGGCTGCCTTGGGGGCCATGGGTATACAGCGTTGCAGGATGGAATCGCAGGACCAGTCACCATGACAACGGCAGGCAGTTGTAATTTTCAGCCGGAGGAATGCCCAGCGTGCAGGACGAGGCCGCCAACCATCCCCAACAGGACTGCCTTTGTGGGCACCTCTGTATCTGAGGCACGGGGACTTCCTGGCCTCAGTCTCCCACCTGCAGAATGAGAACATGGCAAGTCTGCACCGTGCAACTTGGGAAGACAGAGAAAGGCCAGGAACAGCTCCGAAGTGACCACAGGAATCTGCAAACACAAGGCTGCCAGCCTCTTGTGACGGACCCAAGTGGGTGCCACAGTCCTCGTTTCTTTGGTCTATTTCTCCTCATCAGAGCTGCCTACCTATAGCTCTGAATTTCTCTCATCAGAGCACCGAGCATTTAAGTGAATAGCGACAGGAGGCGAGGGAGAGGCGGGTGGATTTCATCTGGGCCGGAGGGCCGCTAATATGGGCACCTTGGTTAAGTTATCCACAGGGGTGTGAACACAGATGCGGCCCAGCTGGTGCTGCCCACCTGTATTCCAGCCCCCTGCCACTCCTTGCTCCTTCCCTACCCCACCTTTCAGACTTGGAAACTGCTGGCTTCCAAACTCAATAGCCTCCCTATCTGTACAAGGAAGAAAGGGTCTCTAGGCAGCAAACAGGAAACTTCACCCACGGCACTGAACGGGTATCACTTTGAGCATCAAACAGTTATGATGTGTAGACACAGGCACCAATAAGGGTTGGCCCTGTGAAGGAAGGCTGTTACTCCAGATGTAGCTATCCCAGCCCAGTGGGTATCTCCCCCGCCCCAATGGGATGAGGATGAAATCCCAATTCCCCTGTTGAGATTGGCCTTGTAGATTCACATAGACCCGGGAAACAGGACAGACTATCCAAGCCTCAAGAAACACAAGAGCCCTGGGAAGGTACTGTCTGCATTTCTGCTTTCCCCCGTAGATATGCCTCATGGCCTTCCTCTGCAGGTTCTCAGGTGCGGCTTAGAGGAGAGAGGGGCAAGAGGGCAAAGATTGGTGGGCAGGCCAGGCTGGATCAGGCAGTATCTTTCCTGTCCAGAACTGCTTCATGGACATCCAGCCTGTTCATCAGTTCCTAGTGCATGTGACACTCCCCCCCCCGCCCCCCAGCACTATGAAGCTAAAAGCTAAGTATTTGTAGAGACTGGACATGGAACCCAGTCACTGATTTATCTGGGACTCAGCCATCAAGCTATGTTACAGATAACCCAGAAGGGCAGACCACACTGTGTGATTAGCCATGACTACTTTCAAGACTTTCAGAAACCTAAAAGATCAGTAACACAAACTCAGGTGGTCCAATGAAGTGCATACAAAATCCTCAGGCACTCTCAGGGGACAGCGTCTCTGACAGTGCCACAGAAAGCCTTTGTTCTCACTGGTGGCTGGTGGCTGGCTCAGTCTGGGACCCTCTGGTGCCCCTGCCCTTTAGCTCTCATCATGGGCATTCCCTTGTGCTTACCTGTGGCATCAGATCTTTACTGGACTGGCCACATCTCCAGTGCAGGAGCTGGGCCCAGGGGAGCTGCAAGGCTTCTGAGGAGCCTGAGGCCATCTCCGCACACAGGTGGAGCCAGCCCCTCTTCCTGTCACTTTCCTGTGGCTTTGGGTCCTGGACTGTGGGCATCATTCTCCCTCTGTGGTGTGAGAAGGCAAGGACTGCCCACATCTTGCCTGGGGATAATCTCCTTTTTATTACACAGCAATTAATGGCCCCCCAGACCCGCACAATTTTTGAGCAAAACAGAACGTCTCCCCAGCAAAATAACAGAAATACGGTGAGAATTGCATACATGCTGTTTGAAAGCAAATGCTATTCAATGAAACCAGTATAAAGATGATGTTTCTGGGACTGGAGAGAAGCTCAGTGGTTCAGAGCACTTGTTGCTTTTGCAGAGGACCCGGGTTCAATTCCCAGCAGTCATATGACTGCTAACGACTCTCTATAGCTCCAGTTCCAGGGATCTGATGCTTTCTTCTGGCTCTTACATGTACCAGTTATGCTTATGATACACAGACATATGTGCAGGCAAAATGCTCATATACATCAAAAAATAATAATAAATAATAAGATTAAGTTTCTTTTTTGTTCAGATAAGAACAAATCTTTATTACTCATATATCCAAGTGCAATCACAAAACAAAATAAAAAACATAAATTGCTACAAAATCCACAAATAAAACTCCTAGTATAAAAAGTCTTCAGACAAGTGGCATAATAGCAACAAAGTCCAGAAACAGGCACATTGCTTCTTGCTTTTTGGCCTCCTGGAAGGAGATGCAAGACTTCTAGACACCCAGATCACAATAGCGTAGTGATGCAGTGGCTGGTCTAGAGCCTGTCCTGCTGCTTGTCCCTCTGTCTCCTGGGTGCCAGGCATTAACTGAGGCAACAGGCTCAAAAGGCTCTGACCTACCAGCTCCAGGTTGCCTCTCTCGGCCTTTCCACAGTCTCCCAGCTTCATCAGCCAAGGCCATACTGTGTGATGGGTACCAGGGAATCCTGATCTGTAGGTTTAGCCAAGGGTGCCTTGGTGATTTGAACTCATAGGTGTGCAGAGAGTAAGTGACCCAGGAGCCAGGCAGCATACACTTGCAGAGGCATGCATGTTCTACCTTGCCCGCGTGGACACTTCCTCAGACCCACACACTTGGGCATCCATTTTTCTATTCTGGGAGACTCTCCATCCTCCAGTAGGGATGTCAGCACTGGCTCTTCAGAAGTAGGGAGTCAGTCACTCAGGGCTGAGCCTGTCTCCCCTGGTCTGGACATATCCTATCCACAGAAATGAAGGGGTTAAAAACCCGGAGACCCATGTAGAGAGGTCTTTTGCATTAAACAAACAAAACAAAACAAATAACAAACTTCCATACAATTCAAGGCAAAAGGAAATACAAACACATGAGAGCATTTTTCTAAATTGAATTTGACCTGCTGCTTTGTCCTCACATAGAAGAACCTAAACATCCCTTCCTCTAGATTCCGTTCTTAAACATAGCCATGAAGAGCAACTTTCTGTGAGAGCCCTGGAGGCCTTGGTGCTCTGAATTCAGTGTTTAGCCTGGTGAGATCTCCCGGGAGTGCCTGTGCTTAAAAACCCTGTGGTGTGAAGTTGCCCCTGAAAGATCTCCCGCTAGGCAGCCAGGCTGACAACGGCTCCGCTAAGAGGCAGGGAGCAGTGGGAGTGGGGAAGACCCCACAGTCCCTATCGGCCAGGGGAGGGCTGTTGTTTTCAGATCCAGGAGGAGTTACCAGAGTTGACTCGGGCAAGCGGTCTGCTCCTTTACACCCACTGATCTCTTTGAAGACAACACCGGACAACCGAAGCCGGGAGGATTCAGAGTACCTCCATCTGCTGAGGAGGACTTGAACAGGTGCTTCTTGCCCTGGGTGGCCTGGCTGCTCACCAGCATCTCGGTTCCCCACAGGCTGGACTGTGTTCAGGAAGCCCAGGTCCTTTGGGTTTCTCCCTGCCGGGGCCTCTGGACACCCTTTGACCTACCTGACCACCAGCAACTGCTTTCACAGCACCCCCAGGCTGCACTGCAATACTGGGGATGGGGGGTGACTCACTACGTGACTCTGGCTGACCTTTGACTAGGCTGGCCTCGAATTCAGAGATCCTTCTGCCTCTGCCTCCCTTGTACTGAGATTAAAGGCATGGGCCACTGTGCCCAGCTAGCCATGAATTAAAATTTTTAAATGGATAAAAACAGAATCGCCAATGTAGCAGGCCCCCACAAGGGTCTTTCACAAATACTCTGTCTAGCCATTGCCACTTCATTTACAATGGGTGTGCTAGCATTTTTAAAAAGACTCATAAAACTGGAAACATTCATCACAATGAAAAGTCACTAAAACTGTGTTTTTTGTTTCTTATCCCTTCCCTGGGCTGGGGGACTCTGATGAAACCCCCAAGATGGCTCTTTCCTGGACCGAGTGATCTGTGAGGTGGTCCTAGGGTGCTGTGCAGCCCCTGCTAGCTAGCTGATGGGCCGATGCCAAACTCTTTCCCATATATGGGTCCTAGTGTTCCCTGAAGGATCCTGGATGCCACCCCATGGGCTTCCTGGAGAGCGCCTGACCCAGGCCCTGAAGGAGTTGGCAGGGTGCACTTTCCCTCTCTAGCCTGGCATCTCTGGCTTCCAGGGCTGGCACTGCCGGCCAGCCAGGGCTATCCCAGACACTGACGTGTGTTTGAAGCCAGCTGCCACACAAAGCTGCATTGTGGACCTCTGGCTGGCAGGCAAAGCACGTGATCACAGAGGGTGGGTGGCAGCCAGATGGGTGTGCCTCACTGCCTTCCTCTGGGCTGGAATCCGCATCCTTCTGTCTGGCCCACACAGTAGAAGCTAGGCCAGTTCAGGGGCTATGGGGAATGAGCAAGTACAACGCCAATACCCCTGAGGAGGCCTCCCTTCCTCTGTGTTCCTCTGTGTTCCAGCAGCTCCAGACCTTATGCCTTTGTCTCTGTCACAGGCTTCTTACACGCCAGGGTCTTGACTGTCACATCTTTTCTGAGACCATAGGCACAGAGCAGTACTTTGAGAACCTGAAGACAGAGACAGACCCAGAAGTGGTCCCAGCCAGGTCCTGGGTGCTAGAGCCCCATTTCCCTCACTTTCCCTCTCTCTTCCTCTTGAGGAGTGATTCCGACTTCCTGTCCCAGTTTGGGCCATCTTGGCTGGAGGAGAAGCCCCTAAAGTCAGGACTTCAACTTACCGAAAGTGCAGTTTTCACATACGAGTAAAATAGCAAAAAGGTCCTGCCCATGTCACCGACTCCTTCCTTGAAATCCAGGCATGCATGATCCTCATGAAGAGACAAACCAACACAAGGACACCCCCTACCCCCCATCACCAAGCAAAGAAACAGGAGCTTCTTCTTAAGCAGAGTCTGTGCACAGCTCCCAGACACCAGACAGCACACACCACATGCGGGAGAGATCCAAGTGTTATAGTTTCCACGTTGAGTACGCCCCAAAGGTCTGGTTCCCAGCTGGATATTTCTGCTTGGTGGTAGGACCTTTTAGAAATGGGACATAGTAGGAGGAAGTTGGTTCACTGGGGGTGTATCCTTGAGGCCCCAGGCCCCTTCCTGTCCCTGCTTTGCCAGCCACCGTGAAGTCAGCAGCTTCGTTCTATGCATACTTTCCTGTCTCATGTTCTGTGTGCCACCTGCTCAGAAGCAGCAAAACCAAATAACCCTGGACTGAAACCTCAGAAAATGTGAGCTCAGGTCCAGTTTTCCTTCTTTGGAGTGGGTTATCTCAGATGTTCTGCCAGAGTAACAGGAAGCCAGCTGACAGTTTCATGGCTGGCCCTTCCTTTCTTGTCACATAGTGCCTCCACACTGAAGAAGGTACAAAGTGAAGCGTCTTTTCTGTGTACTATGAGGACTGGTGGCCCAAGTTTCCAGGCGGCCTCAGGATGGAGACTGATTACCAATGTGGATCACACGCTAGTGAGCTGGAAGTTCTTAGCCCCACCTTTGACGTTGGGGGGTGGACAGGAAGGCAGAGCCGCTCGCCAATGGCCAGCAATGTATTTAACCGTGCTCCTACAAGGAGACCTGAAACAGGCCACAGGGACAGGGTTTGGAGGTTCCTGGAAGGTGGATGGAATGGGGAAGAGGCAGAAAATTCCTGTCCCTTTCATGTGTGATGCCTTTTGCATCTCCCCAGTCCAGTCCTTCATCTATACATTTCAGAGCATCCATCAGGGCTGAGGAAGCAACTCTGTCGCGGAACACTTTCCCAGCTCGTACACAGCTCTGGGTTCAATGAAACAAAGTACAGTACAATAACGTAAGATTCAAATGCAAGTAAACAAATGAAACTAGTAAATGCAAAATGCAAATAAAGTATTTTTGTTTTTGTTTTTTTCCTGAATTCTGTGAACTTTTCAATAAACATTTGAGCCCAGCAAGCAGTCTTAGGAGCTCAGTGATTGGGTCCAACGCACAGATAACAAGCAGGTCTCTTATAATAGGTTTATGAGATGGGGCTGCCTGTGGGATTGGATGCTCTCTGCCTGTGTATCATCAGTATCATCAGGGTGGGATTGAGTAGTTGACACGTGATGGAAACCAATGCTGTGTGTGTGTGTGTGTGTACAGCCAAGTAGTGGGCTCTCCTCTGCCTGGGAGCCTTGCAGGAGTCCTAGGTCTGCTCTCTCACCACACTTGCTACTTCTTAAGGTTCTCCTTGCTGAAGAGACAGCTCCAACGTGAGCCTGGATGGCCAGCTTCCCACTCTTCAGCCCGCATCCAGGCCTTTGTCCCACATATTACAGGCATACTATCTTCTCAAGGTAGTCACCCCCATGCCTTGGCCCACCCCCAGGGTCTCAGGATTGACCTCTCTTATTTCTGTCCCATCATCTCCATTCCCTCCTGGTGTGGGACAATTGTCTGTATTCTGTCAATTATATTTTAAATAAACGCTAATTGACCAGTAGCCAGGCAGGAAGTATAGGCTGGAGAACCAGACAGGAAGTAGAGGTGGGTCAATGAGAACAGGAGAATTCTGGGAAGAGGAAAGCCCATTCCTCTGCAGTCCTGGCCCTGCCACAGAAGAAGCAAGATGTGACTGCCTTGCTGAAAAAGGTACCGAGCCATGTGGCTAACATAGATAAGAATAATGGGTTAATATAAGTTATAAGAATTAATAAGAAGCCTGAGCTAATAGGCCAATCAGTTTATGATTAATGTAGACCTCTGTGTGATTTCTTTGGGACTTAATGATTGTGGGAACTGGGCAGGACAGAAACCTCAGTCAACACCCTCCTCTCTCCTTGTTTGCTGGCCCATCAGACATTCTGCCTTGGTTCTTATTGTCAACTTGACACAGTCAAGCATCACCTGGGAAGAGGAAGTCTCAATTGAGGGTGTGCTCAGATCAAATTGGCCTACAGTCATCCATATTTGTGAGAAGTTATCTTGATTATATAGGAGGTCCTAGCCCACAGTGGGCAGAACTATTCCTTGGGTCCTGGTTGTAGAAAATAGCTAGCTATGAGCCAGCCAGCGAGCAAGCCAGTAAGCAGCATTCCACATGGCTCCTTTCTGTTTGAAGACCTGCCCTGACTTCCCATAGTGCTGGACTGTTACCTGGAAGTAGAAGATGAAATAAGCCCTTGTCTCCCCAACTTAATATTATTCACAGTTTACCACAGCAACAGAAAACTAACCAGGACACATTCCTCTTTTTCTCACAGTGTGGGACCCCGTCCAGTTGCTCCTGGCTGGAGATCAGCTTCCACTCACATTTCTGTTGCCGGGAGCCTGGGAACCCCAATCCCGTCAATGAGCATAGTGTCCTGGGAGTCTCCAAGTGATATTACCTTTCGGATAAAGCAGATCTTCAGGGAGCAATGGTCTAAAACGTTCCCTTTGATGTTTGCATGCTAGAGTACCACATCTTTTACCAGTCTATGATGAGACTGACTCCTGAGGACATGCAGGACCAGAAAGGTGCAGCAGAGCCTGGGACACACACGCTGCACTTCCTCTGATGAGAATGTAGGTCTGTGCTTACCAGGTCTGAAGCTCGAATCTCTGTATTTGTAGACTAATAGATCCTACCCATCCCACCCCCTGCAAAGCCTACTCCAACCCTCTGTGCTCTGGCCCTTAGTTGGGGGCCTGAAGGGCAGAGGTCATCGCTCCTAAATGGCTGTGCCCTGCCCTCTCTTGTCTGACCCTGTGTCTGGTGGACAGGCCAGATGCCCATTTAGTAGTATTCAGTAGAATTGGTTGACACAATGCCCTTTTTGTGGAACTCCTGTTGGTGAGCCTACTTATATTGTTTATGCAATAGCTTCAAGTCCACATGGTATTAGATATCTGAACTAGGAAAACATTTCTCCCTCCCCCGAGGTTAATTAACAGCTTCTATTACAGGCCTGTAACCTCTTTACACAATTCTAAAATCTAGATATTTTTGAAAACCAAGACATATTGCCTAAGTCAGTAGCAAACTCATTAGGTGACAAACCCTGGCTTGGCCAGACATTGTGTAAAGACTGAACTGATATTTGCATATTTTATCACAGAAATGTGAATATTCTTAGTCCTGCTGAAGGGTCACTCAATCAGTGCCTAGACCCCAACTGTTCTGAATTCAGAAATCGGCTACGTGCTGCTTTACTCCCCTGCACCCCACCCTCCTCCTCAAGGTTGCCACTAAGGGAAAAAGAATTAGACAGCAAGAACCCACCATACTTTTCTCTTTGTTTGTTTTGCCCTGGCTGCCAAGGAGAAAGAATTTAAATAATCAACTTTATTCACAACAAATAGCTTTTGTCCAAAGTTTACTACAGTTGGTTATTCTGCCTTTTGTAACTCGTCTTTTAAGAATTCTGTTTGATACAGTTTTCTCTCCTGGGTCTCTTGGATTTGAACCTGCTTTGCAGAATTGTTTTTTAAATGAAAGGAGTCACACTGCAAATGAGTGAGTCCGGAAGGATTCTAGGGACGACTGGGACAGATGGTCCGCAACATCCCTTCTGCCAACCTGCCTCATAGGAGCGGGGGAGGGAGGGGTCCATATAACCAAAGATTGATTCTCTGTGTGTCCCCTGTGTGCCCAGGGGAAACGACAACCAGTCACCAGAGACCGCAGCACTCAGTGGCTTCTCAGTCAACTCAGCCCCAGCCACCATCCAGATGCAGCCAGAGCCCACTTCTGGTCAGTCCAAGAAATAGTTTACTTATCCATTTGCTGTGTTGACAAGCGTCTCTGATTCTCTCAGCAGACCTAGTCTACTAGGGACACCCCAAACTAACATTTGGCACACCATAAGTTAATTTTCTCAAACTTACAGAGCTATATGAACAATAGAGTACATGCTTGGTTACTATAACAAAAAGAGTACAAACTGTTGAAAAATGGATACTCTGGCTGATTTTCTCTCTTTTTAGTTAAGAAAAAAATTATTATTTTAATTCTTTTGTGTATGAGTATATGCACGTGTGTGTGTGTGTGTGTGTGTGTGTGTGTGTGTGTGTGTGCGTGCACTATATGTGTTTCTGGTGCCCACAGAAGTCAGAGGAGGGTGTTGTAACTGGATTAACAGATGCTCGTGAACCGCTGTAGTCTAAGTAGGTACTGGGAATAAAACTCAGGTCCCTTGGAAGAGCAACTAATGCTCTTAACCAGTGAACCATCTCCAGCCCCATGTAGCCGACTCTTTTCATTGGGGGCAATTTACCAGGCACTATAGCCTCTGCTAGCCTCAGGCATGTATGTGGCACAGGCGCGCGTGCGCGCGCACACACACACACACACACACACACACACACACACACACACACACGTAAAACACTTATACGTATAAAATAATAAATAAATCTAAAAAAGTTGAAAAGACAAATTATTTTGGCTCAGATGTGGGAGATGGGCCTCAGGTGGTTGGGCTTGCATGATCAGGCACCTTGCTAATTCATCCTTCTTTTAGTTTCATCACTGAACCCCAGATTGGCTCCACAGAGACTGCAGAGTAAATAACCTTTAGGGTTTAATGGAATGTGAAGGCAGACCTCAAAAGGTTTGTGCGATGTACAAAAAAAGTATTGCCAGAAAACACGAGACCGAGAGGAGAGAGGAAGGTTCCAGAGCCTCAGCCATGTGAGACGCTCAAGTCAGCATGTGGTAGGAATCTGGACATTCAAAGAGGTGTGGAAATGAGCCCAAACCTGAAAGCAAATGAATTAATAGTGTCAGGTTAAGAAATGACAGATAAGATAGTATGGTGTCACTGACTTTAAAAACTGACCACTGCTGGATGGTAATGACACATTCCTTCACAGAGGCGGGGCAGTCTCTGTGAGTTTGAAGACAGCCTGGTCTGCAGATCGAGTTCCAGGACAGCCAGGACTACAGAGAGAAACCCGATCTTTAAAAACAAACAAGCAAACAAACAAAAACTAACAACAACAACAAAAAAAACAACCAAACAAAACCTACTATTAATATTCAGGAATTTAAACAAGCACACGCATAATGGAGGAGAGACATCAAAACCGTAAAAGGAAAGAAACAAATGGAGACTCCAAAGCTGGGGAAATACAACATCTGAAGTGAAAATCTTCTGGGCTGGAGGCTTCTGACCTGAGCTAGGTTCCAGGTGCCTGCCCCATCCTCTCTCTTTCTGCTGAAGGGCACGTGGCTTCTGCCAGAGGCGAGAGTGCTAGCAGAAGATTCTTAAAAGGGAATGCCAGGTGCATGGGGGATGAGGCCAGAGTGGAGCGGTCCTGTGCTGTAGATTGGATGTGTGGTTTGCCCCCCAACACTGGGCCACAGAGAGTGTTAGGAGTTTGGGGGTTCAATTGGTAATATGTGGTAAGAGGTAAATGGGACCTTTAAAGAGGTGGTACCTAGCAAAAGTCTTTATAGGTCATTGGGGAACAGTCTTAGAATTCTAGTTAGTCTCCTAGAGAGTGGGGTGGTCATAAGAGTGGAAGACCAGCCCTTCCCAGCTCTCTGGTTTTCTGTCTCAAATGTGATCTTTCTATGTGCTCATCTATCTGCTATGTGGTAGCATTATGAGGGCTAGCCCTCCTCAGAGGCTGAACTGATCAAGCTACCTAACCTTGGGATTTCAGTCTCTAAAACCATGGACCACAGGTGATATCTCAGAGGGTAAAGTCACCTGTGGACCAGCTTAACCACCTGAGTTCATTTCCTGGGACCCCTGATTAAAGGGGTGGAAGAAGAAAACAGACAACAGAAATTGTCTTCTGACCTCCAATCATGCACCACGGCATACTCATGTCTACACATACATACATATACACAGGCACATACAAGCAAAATAAATAATAATGAAATTGTCACTGAGAAACTAATAAATAAAACTGGGTTAAGTAAGCTTCCTTTCTCTATACTCCCAGGTATTCCATTGTAACAACAGTGGATGAATACAAGCAGGAAATTATTTAACTGGGGTACCTTTCCTACTTATTTTTCCTTTGGTATTTGTATTAGTTACTTTTCTGTAAACCGAGAGTACACTTTCGTCTCCCTGCTGCTCAGTCCCGAATAGTCACAGAGAAACTATATTAATTACAACATTTGGTCAACTACTCAGGTGTATTACTAGCTAGCTCTTACATCTAAATTAACCCATTTCTATTAATCTGTGTATTGCCACGAGGCTGTGACTTTCTGGTAAGGTCTGGCATCTTTCTCCTTCAACAGCTACACGGCGTCTCCCTGACTCTGCCTTTTTTCCTCCTCTATCTCTGCTTGGAGTTCCCAACTTTCTATATTCTGCCCTGCCATAGGCCAAAACATTTTTTTTTAATTAACCAATGGTAATAAAGCATATTCACAGCATCCAGAAGAGAATCCCACATTACTTTTCTGTTTCTGTAATGAAATGCCATAAACTATAAAACTATAAAACAACTTACAGAAGGAAGGACTATCTCGGGTTTACAGTTGCAGAGGGGTAAGAGTCCAAATGACCTTGAGGCATGGTGGCAGGAGCCCGAAGTGGAGAGCACACATCTCAATCACAAGCCCAAAGTAGTGAGAGCACACTGGAAGTGGCTCTCAAAATCTGCCCCCAAGTGACTGCTTCCTCCAGCAAGGCTGTGCCGCCTAACCTCCCCGAACAGTGCCATCAACTGGAGGTCAAGCATTCAAATATCTGAGCCTGTGGGCGACAGTCTCATTCAAACCACTTCACTACTGCACCGCCTGGACGCAGAGGCTCCTCCTCCCTAGACAGGCATAATGCATGCAGGCAGAAAGAGCCCAAGAGAAACCATATTTTTCTCCCTGTGGAGCAGGAAAGAGTCACAGGTAATGAGTGGGCTACTTTCCTGACATCCCCTTCCCAGCCATGGTGGTAGTGGGCAAAACAATGACAGTAGATGAAACTAGTGAACAGGAACCTTGTGGGATGGACTGCCATTGCTGAATCTTCCCCTGTGTCTGCCCACAAACTCACTCTAGTGATGGGAACAGTAGAGCAGTCATAGTGATGGGACGTATAACAGAGTGGGACAGTGTCACCCTGGCTGTATTCAGGGGCAGTTAGGACAGGGAGGAGGGGAAAGTTCCCAATTGCTCTAAGGTTGTGTGGAAATCTTTTTTACTATTATTATTATTATTTATTTATTTTTGGTATAGAGTGTCATGTATCCCAGTTTGGCCTTGAATTCACCCTGACACCGAGGATGACCTCGAACTTCTGATAACTCTCACCTCTACCTTCTAAGTACTGGACTCACAGCTTCATCCAACAGCATCATCCCCCACACCTGGTTTGTTGTGTGCAAATCCCTGAGATGTCTGTACACAGATGTGTCTCCAACAGACTCATTAGGCTTTGTGAATTGAACTAAAGTCAGGAACCCTGACACGCTCCAGGAGGAAGTTAAGACGCGAATAGTATTGTAAAGACTTTGGTACTAAATTCATATTAGAACCACAGCCCACAGATGAGTGGGTTCAGTCTTCTAGCCTGAGCCTAATGGGTCAGTTGCCTGTGAAACAGAAGTATTGGGCCCGGCAAGATGGTTCTCAGGTGGAGGCAACTGCAGCAAGCCTAATGACCTAGGCTTGGTTCCTACATAGCGGAACGGGAGAACCAACTCCTGAAAGAAGCTGTCTTTTGGTTTACACACACAAACACACACACACACACACACACACACACTTTGACTATGATGAATAAATAAAATGTAATGAAAAATTTAAAATCATTCTCTTCAGATCTGAATGAGACAAATGGCTTTAGTATCCACAGTGTCTATACCAGAACCTCAAGCACCCTGTGTTTGACTATCCAGAAAAAACCCAACCCGAAATAACCCTGGAAGGACACAGATGTCAGTCTTAAAGACTCTGAAATTAAGATGATGGGAAGACATTGTAATAGGGACACTGGAAGAGTCATTGTTGATAAACGTGGTCTTAAAAAATGTCTAATGGCATATTTTAGATGGAGGGAGATGGTAACAGAGGCAAGCTGCAAACATTCAGAGTGAGACAGGTAAATGTTTGGGTAAGTGTAACAGACACTCATTTTTGTTTCTTTGTTCGAGGCAGGGTCTTGCTACATGGCACAGGCTGACCTCTAACTTTGAACAATCTAACTACCTCATCCTCCTGTGTGCTAGGATTACCAGCCTTGCACACACCTGGTTTATTCTTTAAAAGCTGTGTGACTATTTAGCATACAAAGCATAAACTTTATAATGGGATTTTCAAAGTATATAATATAATACATAATACATAATTGGGCAATTATGAAATAAAAGGGGGCGTGTAAAGACACATGTGGGGCTATAGGATCTTTCTTTCTTTCTTTTTTTTTGTTTTTTGTTTTTTGAAACAGGGTTTCTCTGTGGCTTTGGAGCCTGTCCTGGAACTAGCTCTTGTAGACCAGGCTGGCCTCGAACTCACAGAGATCCGCCTGCCTCTGGGTGCTGGGATTAAAGGCGTGCGCCACCACCGCCTGGCGGATCTTTTTAAAAACATAATTCTTTATTATTTTTTTTGGTGGAATTTCACATTATGCACCCCAGTCTTGCTCACCTCCCAGGTCCTCCATATCCTTCCCTTACCCCTACAGCATTCCCCCTAACCCCCCAATCAATTTAAAACAAAACACACATATACACAAAAAATCCCCACCTCACTCTTCTGTCTTTCCAACACCTCTTCAGCCATCCCAGTGGCACTGGGTGCTGCAGTGTGTCACACAGTGACCCTTTTGTCCAATCAGCCCCATGGCCCTAGGTAGCAACCTGGGCCTAAAAGACACAATGGCCCCATGTGGCCTTTACTGTCATCATAGACCATGGGCATCAATACATATGCCAGCTGTGGTAGGACCACAGACCCAGACATAGTTCTCAGCAGCAGTCTGGGCTCAGATTTCACCATGAACCTAGGCGGCAGACTAGGCCACCCAGATTGGTGGCGTCCACATATCAACATAGACCCTGGCTGTGGTAGGGCCACGGACCCCAATATGCCCCTTGGAAGCAGTCCTGGTCTGGACGACAGCATGGCTCCCCAGGTGACTGCAGGCCACTCAGATCGGCATGGCCCTGGTGGCAGCACAGACCCTGGATGGCCACATGGCCACAGGATGCAGTCCAGACTCTGGGCTTCCATGTGGCCTTTTGGTGGTACGGCAGGCCATGGACATCAACAAAGACCCTGACTCTGGTAGGACTATGGAGCCTGACATAGTCCTTATTAGCAACCTAGGCTCAGATGTCACCATGGCCCCATGCGGCAGCACAAGTCACCCAGATTGGCGTGGCCCCTCAGTAGCGTGGCTCTCAGATACCAGCATGGTCCCAGGTAACGCCCCAGACCTTTGACACTGGCATGGCCTTTGATGGTATCAGAAGCCACAGATAACAATACAGACCCTGACAGGGATAGGGCCATGCACCTAGACCTGGCCTTTATTAGTGGCCGTGGCTTGGACGACATCACAGCTCCAGGTGATAGTGTAGGCCACCCAGTCCTACCAGATTCAGGGTCTTTGTTGATGTCCATGGTGTGACTCTGGTGGCAGCATAGCCCTCAGGGTCAACTTGGCATCTGTGTGGCCTTTGGTGGCACCATAGGTCAAGGACATCAACATAAACCTTGGCTGTGGAAGAATCATGAACTCAGACATGGCCCTCAGCAGAAGTCTGGGTTTGGATGTTCCCATAGCCCCAGATGCCAACACAGGCCACTCCAGTTGGCATCACCCCAGCTGCACAATGGCGCTTTGGCCCCAACTAAGCTCCAGGCTGGATCGCTGATCCCAGGCATCTACACAACCTCTGATGGTAACAGGCGAGTGGACATCAGTACAGACCCAGCCATGGCCCCTGGCAGCAGCTTGACTGGTCAACACCATGATCACTGGTGGTAGTGAAGTCCACCCAGGTCATCACTGCCCCAGCCATGGCACGATCCTTAGTTGCCATCATGTCCACAGTTGGTGACCCAGAAACACTGCCATCAGTTCAGTCCTTGGTGGCAACTTGGGCCATGGATTTCATCACAGACCTGGCCGAGCCCCTGTAGCGCCACGGACCCAGATATGATCCTGGGAAGCAGCCCAGGCCCAGATGGCACCATGATACTGGGTGGCAGGGCAGGCCACTCAGGTTATCATCACCTTGGCTGTAGGGCCCAAACACAGACTAATATGGGGACCAAGATATGGGTCATGCTTTCGACCCCTGATGGTGTCAGGCACTATCTCATCAACACAGGCCCTGGCTGCAGTAGGGCCACAGACCCACACATAGGCCCTGGCTGCAGATCAAGCCAGAAGTTTCCATGGCCCTGGGCAATAGCCCAGGCCAATCAGATCAGGAGAATCCCTGTTGTGGTGTGGCCCTTGGGCACCTACTTAGCCTCATGCGTCAGCCCTGACCCCATGGATTACTAACAACTCTTGGTGGTAACAGAGGCCAGAGACCTCTATATAACCACAGCTATAGTAGCTCCACCAATCCAGACATGGTCCTTGGCAGCAGCCTAGGAACTTAAGACACCATGGGACTATAGGATCTTTTTTTTTTTTTTTTTTTTTGGTTTTTTGAGACAGGGTTTCTCTGTGGCTTTGGAGCCTGTTCTGGAACTAGCTCTGTAGACCAGGCTGGTCTCGAACTCACAGAGATCCACCTGCCTCTGCCTCCTGAGTGCTGGGATTAAAGGCGTGCGCCACCACCGCCTGGCACTCAAAAGTTTTTTAAATTAAGTCAAGCTGGAATGCTAAAAATATTCAGACAACTCAAACAATGGAAAGAAAACAAATAAAAATATGAACTGAGTAGAATATTTAAAATTAAATTAAATGTAAGTGGTTTAAAATACAAATCAAAGCTGGGCAGTGGTGGCGCATGCCTTTAATCCCAGCACTCAGGAGGCAGAGGCAGGCAGATCTCCAACTTTGAGGCCAGCCTGGTCTACAGAGCGAGTTCCAGGACAGCCAAGGCTGCACAGAGAAACCTGTCTCAAAAAGACCAAAAAATAAAATAAACACAAATAAAAAAGAAATGAAAATGGAATTTTAAAAAGAACCAGTTGTATGCTGTCTATTAGAAATCCAAAGTAGAAGCCGGGCGGTGGTGGCACACGCCTTTAATCCCAGCACTCGGGAGGCAGAGGCAGGCGGATCTCTGTGAGTTCGAGACCAGCCTGGTCTACAGAGCTAGTTCCAGGACAGGCTCCAAAGCCACAGAGAAACCCTGTATCGAAAAACCAAAAAAAAAAAAAAAAAAAAAAAAAAAAAAAAAAAAAAAAAGAAAAGAAATCCAAAGTAGAGATGATCTAGCAGTTAAGAAGTTAAGAGCACTGGCTGCTCTTCCAGAGGTCCTGAGTTCAGTTCCCAGGAACCACATGGTGATTCACAACCATCTATAATCAGATCTGGTGCCCTCTTCTGAGGTGCAGGCAGGACACTGTATACATAAATAAATAAATCTTTTTTTTAAAAAAAGAAGCCCAAAGTATATAGTTATAAAAACAGAATTATATAATGGAAGGATAAAAATTATACCTGTAAAGAAGTCAGAGTATCTTCCTGCAAGAAAAATCAGAGCACATGGCGGTTGGTACATGTAGTGCCAACACAGAGAATCCTGTCTCAAAAAGCTAAAAAGGAGGGGGGAAAAAAAGGGGGCTGGAGAGATGGCTCAGCAGTTAAGAGCATTGCCTGCTCTTCCAAAGGTCCTGAGTTCAATTCCCGGCAACTACATGGTGGCTCACAACCATCTGTAATGAGATCTGGTGCCCTCTTCTGGTCTGCATACACGCAGACAGAATATTGTATACATAATAAATAAATTAATTAATTAAAAAAAGAAAGAAAAGAAAAAAAGTACCTCTAAGGACTCCATCACTATATATAGTGGATATATGTTGACAGAAAAGAAATCTATGGCCAATAGCACACTTAAAGCAAAAACTGAAAAGACCCTGAGGCCAGGGACAAGGCAAAGAGGCCCAGTTTCACCATATAATACCTGCAGATACGCACGAGTGCAGATTCTGCAACAAAAAGTTAAGACATCCTCATGCAAAGGAAATGGAAATGCTACAAAAAACATCTTACAATTTAAAAATGAGCTACCTAGGAAAGGGCCCATGGCTTCAAAGGCCATTTTTGCTGTGTAGTTCACTGAGATGTGTGGAGTTTGAAAATGGAATGTGCTTGAGGGGCTTCTTTAACCCAACTGTATGATGTTTTCATTTGTGAGTTCATTAGGATAAAGCAATTTAACAATAAATAAATAAATGATAAACAAACAAGTAAACACTTCATGGGGACAGAAGAACGAAAGTCACAAATATAAAAAAACAACAGCATATCTATATGTTAGCAACGTGCATTTCGAAAACAAAATTTTAGAAATGGTCACATACAAGAATTCCCAAAATTGAACATTTTCTATAAATGTGATAAAACGTGTCCAGGATTTTCAGTATGTATGTATTGAAGATGACAAACAGCAATGAAACAAATAAGGCCTAAAGAAACTAGAACACATACCATGCTTGCAGACGACAGGCACAATACAGTTCTTGTGCAGTTTTCCTCATGCTGATCTCCAGACTCCACCAATTGCTATCACAGCCTCAGGAAGTCTCTGCCACCCTCTGGTTCTTGTAAAGAGAGACAAGAAAACCCCCAAATTCAAAAAATATGCAATAAAAAACAAGGTAGAGTCACCAAAATAATTTTTTGCAATAGGAAAAATAAAATCCTTGAGTTCACACTATTCATTTTATTTTCTTTGATAAAATATGTCTGGCTTCACACTATCCATTTTAAAGACGCACCTTAAAGGTTAAACATCAAAGTTGCAGTCACAGCCAGGCATGGTAATACAAACCTGTTATAACAGCACTCCAGATGTGAAGTCTAGCCTGGGCTACATCTACTTCTGGGCCAGTCTAAGTATAGTGAGATCATGTATTAAAATGCCACAAAACCAAAACGAAACTCTTGTACTCATTAGCAGTGACTCCACCTAGTCCCTGAAACTATTAATTTGCTGTCTGTTGTCATCATAGAGTTGTCTATTCTGGACATTTCACACAAAGGCAACATGCATGCACTCTTGATCTGACTTCTGCCAGCTACCTTCCCTGAAGTCTGATCCACATTTTCACACATTTCAGTACTTCATTCCTTGTTTTTGATGGGACAGTGCTTCATATGGCATCCCACAACTTATTTATCCTGTCAGCTGTCGGATGTTTGAGTGATTCAGCTATTTGATTGATACGGTGGGGGCAGGGGACATCTGAGTGGAGTTTTTGTGGATATTTTTTCCTTTATTTTGGTCTATGCTGTGAGTAGAGTTGGTCACAGTGATGTGTTGATATTTTGTTTGTGCTTTAACAAATAAAGCTTGCCGGGTGATGGTGGGGCACGCCTTTAATCCCAGCACTTGGGAGACAGAGGCAGCTGAATCTCTGTGAGTCCAAGGCCACCCTGGGCTACACAGGATTGAATCAGTCTAAAAGAGAAACTGAGCCAAGGGGTGGTGGCTCACACCTTTAATCCCAGCACTAGGGAGGTGGAGACAGGAAGGGATATGGCTGGGCTGAGAGAGGAATATAAGGTAGGAGGAACAGGAGATCAGGATTCAGTCTGAGGTTTCGTAGAGACAGGATACCCCATTCGGTCTGAGAAGTTCGTAGAGGTAAGAACTGGTGGTTGGTTGTCTGCTGTGCTTCTCTGATCTTTCAGCTTTCACCCCCTACTATCTGACTCTGGGTTTTTATTATTAAGAACAATTAGAATTTGCACTGCACAGTGACTCCATGTTTCTGTTGCTTGTGCTGCTTCACACTGGCACACAAGGGCTCTTCTCTCCACATTCTTGCTACCACAGAACTGTTTGGGTATGCGGTGACGCCACATTGCTGTGAGACAGCGTCCCTCTCTTTATCTGTGCATCTTTGGGGGAATGCCTGCAAAAGCCTTTATCTGCAATATATTTTTCAACTCTGTGTCCTGAAAGATGCTTTGCTGTTGTTTTTGTTTTTCAAGACAGGATTTCCCGACGTGACCCTGGCTGTCCCGGAACTAACTGTATAGCTCAGACTGGCCTTGAACTCAGCCATTTCCTTGCCTCTGACTTCTGAATGTGCTGGCATTAAAGGTGTGTGCCACCATGCCTGCTTGGTTCCAGCAAGATTTTTAAGTGTATATTTTCTGGGTTCTTGACACTATTGATTACTGTACGTGGTTTAGAAACTACATTCACCCTGTCATTTGAAGCACACAGGTTTTAAACTGTGACTTAATAACACAAGCCTATTTGTTTGTCTCTTGTGCTTTAAGCATCGTGTCTGAAGAGTCATCACCCAATCTAAGGCAATGGAGACTTATGTGTGTATGTTCTTCCAAACACTGAACAGTTTCAGTTCTCATAATAATTTCCATGTTTTGTTCATCATTGTAACTGATGTGAGTTCACTCTCGTCCTTACACATGTGATATCCTGTTCTCTCAACACTACCCATAAGAGAGATGGTTGTTTCCTCCATTGAATTATCCTGGCATCCTTGTTCAAAATCGATTGACCATAACTTTTAGTTTCCTATGTGAACTAATCACACTGCTGTGCCGTCTGTCTTACATGGGTATAGCCAGGCTTCTCTTTGGGCCGCCAGTTCATGAAAAATGACATGGAGACTTATATCAGTCATTTCACACACACACAAAATGACCTGGAGACTTATATTAATTATGAACGCTCAGCCTTAGCTCAGGCTTGTTTCTAACTAGCACAATAACTTAAATGAACCCATTTCTATTAATTTACTTTCTGCCTCATGGCTTTATTACCGCTTGCTCTGCATCTCCTGGTATCTCTGCCTTCTTCTTCCCAGTGTCCTGTCTGCCTGGAAATCCTGCCTAATTATTGGCCATTCAGCTTTTTATTAGACCAATCAGAGTGACACATCGTCACAGTGTAAATAAAGATTATTCCGCAACACATAGTGTTAATACAGTAGTTTACCTTTTTTTATCATATTTTTTTATGTCTGTGTGTGTGTGCGTGTGTGTGTGTGCGTGTGTGTGCGCGCACGCATGCCACTGCAGGTGTGTGGTGGTCAGAGGATAACTGATGAGTGTCAGTTCTCTCCTTCCATCACGTGAACGCTGGAGGTGAAACTCAATTCCTCAGATTTGGCAGCCAGATCCTTTGCGTGCTAAACCCTTAGTCCTGCCCACAAGGTGGGGCTTAGATAAAAACAGAGATGACCCTGTAGATGGATGTTGCTATTCCAACAGCACCAAGTCTCTAGTGAATGAATAGGAAACATCCTTTTGTTTACTAAATCCTTCTTTGGTTTCTCACAGTTCAGTGAACAAGTATTGCCCTTCGACTGTTATGGTTTTTTTCCCAAACATGTTTACTTTTTTTTTTTTGGTTTATTTGTTTCACCTGTGAGTTGGATTATTTCATCAATTTATTCTTAAGGTTGTTTACTGTCAGTGTGAGGGAGTCCGCTGATTTTTATATTTCAATCTCAGAGACAATGTTGCTTCTTTGTTGGCTGAAATAGTTTCCTGTGAGATTCCTCGTGTTCCTATCCACACAGAGATCATGCCTCACCCACTTCTTTTACAAGCTGGATGTTTTCTGTTTTTTGATCCTGGCCAAATTTCACTGACTAGAAGTTCCAGTGAAATGCTGTGTTGAAGCAATCAGAGCAGGCATCTCTTGTTCCTCACCTTTGGGGAAACATCTGGCCTTCTTTTCTGGGGTCTGAACTTAGTGTTACATAGTATGTGATGCCTTTAATCAACTGGGGGATGCTCCTCATTCCTGACTTGTTGAACAGTTATCATTTCATCAATAAAAGGGCGTTGGACTTTCTTTAGTGCTTTTACTTCACCCATGAGATGATCATGTGCTATTCTTTATTTTATGGTATTATAAAATAGTTATAATGTGCTACACTAGATTGGATTTCATAAGTTGAACTAATGAAATTTTATTTGGGCCATAAATATACTTTTTCAGGATGAAAAATTTGATATAGTTCCATGTTTCGTTTGTTAGTATTTTGTAAAGGTTTTCTTTTTTCTTTCTTTCTCTCTTTCTTTTTTTCTTTTTTTTTTGTTTTTGGTTTATTTGAGATACAGTTTATTTGTAGCTTTGGAACCTGTCCTGGAACTCACTCTGTAGACCAGGTTGGCCTCGAACTCATAGAGATCCACCTGCCTCTGCTTCCCAAAGTGCTAGGATTAAAGGTGAGCACCACCGCTGCCCGGCTTGTCAAGGCTTTCTACATCGCTATTCATAAAGGATATTTAAAATTATATATATATATATATATGGCATGTGTGTGTGTGTGTGTGTGTGTGTGTGTGTGTGTGCAAGTAGTTGTGGAGGCCAGAAGAGAGAGGGCATCAGATACTCCTGAGCTAGAGTTACGACAGTGAGTCATTTGACCAGGGTTCTGGGAACTGGACTCTAGTCCTCTGCAAAAGGACTAAGTACTGTTAGTACTGAGCCATCACTCCAGCCCCCATAAAGAAAGGATTCTGATCTACATTTGTCTTGTAATATCTTTAATTTCGGAATCAAACTAACACCAGCATCAAAGAATGAACCACTAGTGTTCCACTTTTACGTTTGTGTGGATGCATTTGTGCGGGACTTCAGTGTTTCTGAACACTTGGAAGAGCTCAGCCGCCAGACCTGTGCTTCTTTGTGTGAACAGTCTTGATTTTAACTTACACTCTTGCTTTGTTATATGTAAACTAATTTAGACTTCTCCATGTCTTCTTGGGCCGGAACGACCCAGCCTGGTGGCATGCCATCATTCGTAGCGTTAGTTCATGATCCTCTCAATTACACCGGGTTGGAAACGAAGTCTATTATAGTACTTGGCCCCTTCTCCTTCTTTTCCTCCTCTTCTTTTTATCTTGATAAACCTTTAAAAAATAGCTAGCTTTTGCTTATTTGATTTCGTTGTTTGCTTTTCTACTCTCTGTTTCATCTCTGCTTGCTACTATTTTCTTTTTTCACTTAATTTATGTTCAGTTTTCTCACTTTTTTTAGAGTAGAAATTTTATCTTTGGTGTGAGGTTATCTTTTCTCGTGTGTGTGTGTGTGTGTGAGTGTATGTATGTGTGTGTGCTGTGCATACGGATGTGCATCTTTCTGTCTGCCTGTATGTGGGTCTTTGTGTGTGCATATGCATGAAGAGCCCAGAGGTTGGCACTAAGTATCTTTCTCAATTGCTTTCCACCTTATATACTGAGGGAGAGTCTCACTTGATCCCAGAGCTTGCCCACTTGCTCTGGAAATCCCTCTGCCAACTAAGGCTGGGATTTCGGTGAGCTGCTATGCCCACCTGCCAAACAGGCAACTTCCTGGGTGCTAGGGATCCAAACTCCAGTCCATACTCTTGTATAGCACGTGCTTTAGTCATGGGACACATCCCCCTGATCCTTTTCCTGTTTAAAAAATGTTTATTAATTCTTTAAAAATTTCATATAATTTATTTTGATCATATTCATTTTCGGCTCCTCCAAGCTTCACTCCCAGTGTATATGTTTCAAAGGGGAACCTTGGAAATTTTGGTGCCTTCCCCCAATTTTGGTTTGAACCTAAAACCATTCTAAGCCTATTAAAGTCTTTTCTATTTTTTTTTTTTTTTGAGGCAGGGTTTCTCTGTGTTGCTTTGGAGCCTGTCCTGGAACTAGCTCTTGTAGACCAGGCTGGCCTCGAACTCACAGAGATCCACCTGCCTCTGCCTCCTGAGTGCTGGGATTAAAGGTGTGCACCACCACCTCTTTTTCTTTTTTTAAGGTACATTGTACACAGGGAACAAAATAATACTGCCCATCAGAAACTATGTGGGCAGGAAACAGTCAAATGTGTGTCTTTAAAGTACTGGGGGTAGCCAGGCAGTGGTGGCTCACGCCTTTAATCCCAGCACTCGGGAGGCAGAGGCAGGCGGATCTCTGTGAGTTTGAGACCAGCCTGGTCTACAGAGCAAATTCCAGGACAGGCTCCAAAGCTACAGAGAAACCCTGTCTCGAAAAACCAAAAAAAAAAAAAAAAAAAAAAAAAAAGTACTGGGGGCAAAAGCAACTTTTTCTTGTTTAATTTTGTTCCCCAGCTGGTTGTGGCGGCATGTGCCTTTAACCCTGACACCCAGGAAGCAGGGGCAGGTGGCTCTCTGTGTATTTGGTGGTGGTTTGAGGGAGGGTGTGCCATGGTGCACATGTGGAAGTCAGAAGATGAATTGCAAGAGTTGGTTCAGTTCCAGCTGGGTGAGCATTGCTTCTGAGCCACACCCTCAGCCCCTTCTAGCACTTTTTAAATGCTAACTGCAATTTACTGCCCACTTATCATATTTATAAATAAATTTTAAAGAGAAAAGGAGACGAACTGTCAAAGTATACAGAAATATGTATTATGGGAGCACTGACCTTGGCAGTCTGAACTGATTCATTAATACTGGATAAAGTAGATCTCAGAAAGAGAAATGGTGACATGAAGAGAGGAATTACATGAACTAAAAGTGTCTTTTTTGTTTGTTTGTTTTTGTTTTTTGCTTTGTTTTTGTTTTTGAGGCAGGGACTCTACATAGACCTGACTGTCCTGGAACTCACTGTGTAGATCAAGCTGTCTTCAAACTCAGAGATATGCCCGCCTCTGCCTTCTGAGTGCTGGAATTAAAGGTGTGCACACCCACATCTGGCTATAAGGGTCCTTTATTTTAAAAAAAAAAAAGGCATAACCAGAGCAGGGATTGATGTGCACCTGTATTCCTAGCATATGCTGAGGCAATGGCAGGAAAAACCAAAGTGTTCCAGATCATATATGCTCCCTAGTGAAACCCAGTCTTAAACAAACAACAACACAACCCAGAACTCTCTGACACAGACTAAAGTATATGCCCCAAAAATTCCTGTGTTGTAGTTCTGTCCCCAAAGTGAATGCATTTACATCCAGGGGCTTGAACAAGTCACTGAGGTTGAATGAATCTGCAGAAGTAGAGTCTGAGATGGAAGGACTTGTGTCCTTACAAACAGCAAAAGTAAGCAGTCATGTGTCCCACCATCCCTCCTCCCGCCATGCGTGTGCATCACCCCAAGGAAAGGCTGTGTGAGCACACAAGGAGCAGACAGCCTCCCAGAACCAGGAAATAGAGCTTCACCATTACCCAACCATGCCGGCACCCTTCCTGGCCTCCAGATGGAGGAGAAAGTGTCTTCTTTAAACGTTTTGCTATGGTGGCCTATGCGCATGCTCACAATAGCAGAACTTCAAGATACTCAGAGCAACCCCATCTCTCACTGCTCCTGGAGACCTGAGAACTGGCTATCTGCCTGAGCAGCAGACAATGACGTGGTGTTTCATCCCTCAGATGCAGAAGGTACCTGGTTTTCATGTTCATTAAAACAGACATACATGAGATCACCAAAGAAGTCTCAAGACATTGAAGGGAGCTGGAAATCCAACAGAAAATGTGTCTGACCGCAAAGGAATTAAAAGAGAAATTGGCCACACTGAGACATGCGTAAAGCCCCCCAAAACCTGTGGAAATTAAAGGAATCCTTTTCGAAACTCCACAGGGATGTGAAGGGGGAGGGGCAAACAGGAAACTTCGTAAATGGAGTAACAGTGAAGACCTAGCCCGCCTAGACCACAGGGAAGCTGAAGGGCTTCTGTGGAAGCCCTTATTTTATTTCAAGAGAGAGGTGGGTGACAGGGTGCATCATAGCCCAGCCACACCCCAGTGATGCTTTGTGAGATGCTGAGGGCTTGTGGGCCAAGCCAAGGATTAGACAGAAGCTCAGAGCAAATAGACAGAACAAGAGAGATAAATGCTGCTGCTGCTGCAGCTGCAGCTGCTGCTGTGCGAGCATGTGTGCGTGCACGTGTGTGTGTGTGCGTGTGCACACATGTGTCTTGTGCGTATCTGTGTATGAGCATATGCGTATGTGTGTCTTGTGTATATTGGAGGCATCGAGTCATCAAGGTCCTTGAGCCCCAGGGAGTTTTCCAGGCTGCAGTTTCTTACAGACAGTGGATTTATGTGTCGGGCATGCTCCATGCAACCCAGGTGCCTGGAGAGGCAGTAGAAATGCTTTGGTTGGTACTGGTAGAGGAGGCTAACCTAATGGTTGCTGAACAGCTGAGACCTGAGGGTGTGGTCCTGAGGCCCAGCTCTGGAGCTTAGCTGAGTCTCCTCAGCCTCCTTGGACCCGACTCCCTCTGAGTAGGAGCAGGTCGGAGCTATGTTCTGACCTCACAGTGAAATCTGAATAATTGATGCCCTGGTCTAATGTTTCACCCAATTGTCATAATGCAGAAACACAAGCCCAGTGTATGGAGGCTGCAGACAAAGGGCTGTTTTCATCGCTTGCTTTCCCCCAGCCTCAGGTCTGTGTGGCTCTCTCTCTAGCACATGATCTGTGACAATTATCCTGTGTTCTCTCACCCTTCCCCAGGGAACCAGGGGAGGAATTATTAGGGAGGTGGCTCCCCAAGGGCACAGGGGGAGGTCTGGAGCCTCCTGCAGTGGAGCCTGTGGACTGTGTGCCCAGCTGTTGCTTGACACCCACTTGGCACAGCCTTCCCTCTGCCAGGACTGCCTGCAGGGCCTCCGAACACAGGGCTCTCACCCAAACAAGCAGCCAGATGGGTCCCCAGTGGCTTGTGAGCCGGCTCCCTGTGTGTGCAGGAGGTAGGGCGTGAGGGTGGGAGGGGCCATCTAGGAACTCCCTGAGCTGCAGGCAGACGGAAAGCCCGGCCCTGTTTCCATCGTTGACACTGGCATTGGGGGCAGGGCTCATTTCTAACACCCAGAGCAAAGCAAAACACAGGAAACGAACTTCAAACACTGTTCCGGGGAGCTGGGGACAGGTGACAATCAAACCTCATTTGGCTCAGCAGGAAGAATTATGACAGAATTATCTGAACCACGGCAGGGCAGGTGTCAGCCAGGCCACTGTGGAGCTACAGAGACCAGGCTGAGGGCAGTTTGTGCTTGCTTGTCAGGCTCCCAAGTCAGTCCCATAGGCTGGATTTGGGAAATCACAGGAATCTTTGAGTTCAAGTTGAATACTCTCAGATTACCAACAGCACTGGGATCCCTTTTGTAGGTTTGGTTGGTTTGGCAACAGTTCCCGGAGGCCGGGGAGTGGAAAGCAGCTGAGAGACGCTGGGCAGAACCCTGCTGCCGCTCTTTGGTTTGTTTCTAAGAAAGAGGGATGTGAGAGAAGGAAAGCCAGGCATGAGGAGGGTGCAAGTGACCCAACTCACAATATAGGAACATTGCTATTTGTTTGGTGAGAGGCTGGGTGTAGCCATTTAGTTCAGGCTGGTCTCAAACTCTAAATCCTCTGTCTCAGACTCCTTAGTGCTGGGTTTATCGGTGAATGCTATCATGTGCAGCTTTTTGGTATACTATTGAAAAATCACACATTATTGGGCTCAAGAGTACCTGTACTTGGACAGGTCTAAGTCTCATTAGGTGGCCAGGTTTTGGCTTGTAGATGTGGGGTTCCATGTATCTAAACTTTGTGAACCAGACCTGAGCCCTGCCTAGTAAAGGACCCTAAACACTGGGGTGGGAGGGATGGGTGGCCCACAACCTTTATTAGAGATAGGAGGACGTGGGCTCAGAAGGCCCTCTTGGACTCTCCCCTGTACCATCAACTTCATTTCTAAAACGCAAATGCAAGGATTGAAGCATGAGAAGTTCCAGTATACTAAGCCCTGGCCTGAGCCTAAGAGAATGTATATCCATCTGGCCTTCCACTGAACTGACCCTGTCTACAAGGGTCTTCCCCTGCCCCGTAGAGAATCCGCCCCCAGCTGTCAGGTGGTGCTGTGGAAGTAGTTGAGGAGGCGGCTCCAGAATGGAGTCTGAGATGAGCCTTCCTCCCACGCGGCTCAGGATGTCTTACCATGAGATGGCATCAGCAGTAGATTGAGCTGGATAGAGATGGGAGTGCAGAGAGGGCTCACCTGTCCCCAGACGCCCACTCCTACCTCCAGGTACAGGCTGTCAATGAATTGCCCTTTCTTCTTCCCCATGAACCATATTCCACTCTCAGGGGAAGTCCTTGGGTAAGGCTCAATCCACCTTCTCTGTGTCCAACACCCCACTGATATCCTCGGTGCAGATCTCAGATAGTCCTGGAGGTTCGTCTTCCCAAGGGATGCAGCAGTCCCCTGGTCCTCTCTCCCTGTGCACAGTCCTATCTCTTCTTTCTTTACAGGCACTCTCTCTCAGACACTCAACTTTTCATGGCATTGCTTGCCAGAAGCCAGCACCCAGGGCCAACCCCAGGTACCAGGTAGCTCACACTCTGGCATTCAGTCACGATTGTGAGGGGCTTTGAGGGAAGAGGGCCTGCTGACCAATGCAGCATCCTGGCCTGTAAGAAGTCCCAGGGGCCTGGAGCTGGGAGAATAGTCTGCTTTGAATGCTTCATGCTTCCCTCATGAAGAAGAGAGAAGACCAATTAAATCAAAATTTGAAAAAGAGGGTCTCCCTGCAGCATCCAGGGAACTTCTAATTCTTGGCAGCTGGGGTAGGTGGGTACAAAGAGTGAGAATCCTGGTTTAGAGCACTAGGCTTACAAGTAGCTTATAGAAATTGTGGAACCCCTAGCTCCTGCCTGCTGCTGTCTGAAGATGGGGAGACACTTACGATTGGGAGGTAGGGAACTTCAGGTTCCTGTGAATATAACAGATCCACAGAAAGGAGCATTGTCCTCTGACTTGCATGGGCACATAATGGTCTTAGGAGGGATAGGAGTCTAACAAGATGATCTGTTGGAACCTGCCTCTACGATCTCTCAGTATGGACATACTGATAGGCAGGGAGGAATGGATCCCAGTGCAGCCAACTTGGGAGGTGCAGGATCCTTTGCCAAAGGCATTACAGTTTGGATTTAAAGTGTCTCTGGATGGTTCATGGACTGAAGACCAGGTCCTCAGCTGGTGGAGCAAATCACTAAGGTGATTGGCTGGCTCCTGAGGTCTCTGACCAAATGGATTAGTCACTGATAGGTTCCCAGATGATGACATTACTGGCGGGTGATGGAAACTTCCGGCCGTGAGGCCTCAGTGAAACAAATGTGCCATTGGGAGTATGGTCTCAGAAGCTGAACTTTGGTTCAGGTGCCTCTTCTTCTCTTTCACACACTCCTGCAGCTGTGAAATTCTCCCTCACTACAGGGCCTCAGGAATGGCGCCAGCTGGCCACAGACCGACACCTTTAAACCATGAGCGCAAGAGTCTCTCTTCCTTGAAAGTGTCTGTCTCACCTATTTGTAACAGCAGTAAGAACCCTAGTGCAGGAGGGAGGCTGCTTTGCCTATTTTGTTGTGTGTTTAATGGTTAATTGTTAGAAAACTCATATAAGTCTGACAGTGGTAGCACATGCCTTTAATCCCAGCACTCGGGAGGCAGAGGCAGGTGAATCTCTATGAGTTCAAGAGCAGCCTGGCCTACAGAGCGAGATCCCTGACAACCAGGGCTACACAGAGAAATCCTGTTTTGAAAAATTAAAATAAATAAATAAATAAATTCATAATCTTAACCACTTTAAAGTATATAGGGCAGAGGTGTTAAGAACACTTACGGTGCTCTGTGTATAACATATCTGTCCTAGTTAGGGTCACTGTTGCTGTAACAAAACACCATGACCAAAACAACTAAGGGAGGAAAGGGTTAATTTGGCTTACACACCCACATCACAGTTCATCATCAAAGGAAGTCAGAACAGGAACTCAAACAGGGTCAGAACCTGCAGGCAGGAGGAGGGCTGCTTATTGGATTGCTCCCCATGACTTGCTCAGCCTGCGTTTATAGCATCCAGGGATGGCACCACCCATAATGGGCTGGGCCCTTGCCTATCAATCACTAGCTAAGAAAATGCCCTACAAGTTTGCCTATAGCCCAATCTTATGGGGGCGTTTTCTCAATTGAGGCTCCCTCCTCTCAGATGACTGTCACTTGTGTCAAGGTGACATAAAACTATCTAGCACAACATCCAACCACAGAAGTCTTTTCATCTTGCAAAACTGAAACTTTGTCTGGTTAAGCATCAGCTCCCCAACTTTCCTCCCCTGCCCTTGACAACAACCTTTTCCCACCTCTCCATGGCACTAGACACCTTGGATGGGCAGAGCTATCTGGGCGTGTCCTCTGTCACATGGTTGACTTCACTCAGTGTACCGTCTGCAGGTTCACCCATGTTGCAGCAGGTGTCACAGAAGAGGAGGAAGGGGGTCTGTGCTGTAGCCCTTGCAGGCCCAGACAGGCCCTAGAAGAACAATAGCCTTTGTCTGGACCCAGGAAGAGTGGAAGTACATATGGGCAGAGCCATATAGACAGCCCCTCCCTGATGTGGACCTTCCTGTCCAGGCAGGAACCTCAGGAGACATCATGCCCATGTTCTGGGATGGCTCTCTGAATAGTTGGGAGGGGAGAGCCCAAACTGGATACAGAGAAATGCCACAAGGAAAAAAGCAAGGCTGTGGGGGGGCCCACCCAGGCTGATGGCTGCCACGTCTACTAAGCTGACAGAGACAAAGTGTTGTTGTAGGAAGCTCAGCGTGACTGCTTTTTGAGAGCCGGGGTGACAGTGACAGTAAAGCTGCTCTGGGGACTTCCATAGCAACAGGGAGGATGACAGCGTTGTCGCCATAGACTAGTTGACAGCTGGTGACACTTTACTGTCAGAAGCAAGGTGGCTGCAATTATCTCAGTGAGTGGCCAACTGGCTAACAGCTGGGGCCACCATCCAGAGAGGAGGGCTGGTGGGGAGACAGTTTAGGCAGTGCCCAATTGTAATATTCATACTCTGAATGGATAGCAAGGAAACTGGGAGCACCCACGCCCTAAGTCATGATCCCTAGGCTAATTTCTGGCCCCATGCCAGTTCTCAGGCCAAGCATCCAGGCTGAAGGAGAGGTGGGGCTCTGAGGGCCGATGAGCTACCTCATGGTGAGTATATGAGTAGTCAAACTAGGCCCCCCTAAAGGGACTGCAATTATTTCCATTTCCTTGGGTCTTCATGCACAGAGGCATCAGGAACATCTAGAGACCTTCAGGACTGGGCCAATCTGAGCTGACTCGAGTAGGGAAGGCAGGGTCCCCATGGTCTCTATTAGAGAAGAGTGCGTGGAACCAGGGCTGCCATCCCTGCACCCCTTGTACCCCACCCCAGCTGCTCTTGAGTACCCCACTTACCATTTCTGTAAGACAAGATCTCTGGATTTCCAAGATGAGATTAAACTTCCCACCCTCCCTTTTGGTTTTGCGAGGAGAAGCAGACTGCTCAGGCCCCGTGACAACAGGGACCAAGCCAGGCGGATGATGAAGTTGGAGTGGTTGGTCCCAGACAGGCTCCCTCAGAGTTGCAAGGGGCTTGAGTGTAAAGTGTGTTGGGGTGTTTAGCCTACTCTTCCAGGCAGGTGATTTTTCCCTAGGCTACGGGCAGAAGCTCTTTATAGACAGCATCCACACAACCTGGATTTCAACCCAAAATAGCCTCTTTTCGTCATCCTGAACAGGGTGGCCAGCTCCTCCTGGGCAGCTTCCTGGCCAAGGTGCAGCTCCGCTTGGCCCATGTGCAGGTGGAACCAGGCTTGTCCACCTGCAGATACAGGCCACGATGGATGCCTGGGGGCTTCTGTGGAAATCACCCTTGTGAGGTGGGAGTCAGGGCCAGGGAGGCAGGAGTCTTGGAGAACAGGATATGAGGGATTAACCTTGCCAAACCTGAAGCCCAGTAATATCCAATAGGCTTCCAGGGCTCTGGAACCAAGCCCACCCTTTCCTAAGCACCATAGTTTAAGGTTCTTTCTCTGTCTCTCTTTTCTTCTCTCTCTCTTTCCTTCTCTCTCTCTCTCTGTTTTATTTATTTATTCTTTAATTGCCAATAACAGGCTAGTCTTCTGCAGAGGCCCCCTGAACACTTCTCTTTCCCTCCAAGTTCATATTTAGCCTGATATCCAGGCCTCTTACCATATGGCCCTGCCAGACCTCTGCCAAAAGGATCACCTGCCACCGAGTGGAGAACCCACTGCCCTGCCTTCCATGTGATGCTCGCTGCTTCCTGCATTGGAAAGTCCACCTGTTCCCGCAAGCCCACGCTCAGTGGGTTCAGGAGAGCTGTCACTGATGCAGACTTGAGGCTACACCTACCACTCCCTGAGTCTCTGCCAGGGCCATGTGCCATTTCACACTTCAGACTGGCCATATGGGGTGACAGTATCAGTTTTCCTTTGTACTTGAGGTCTCTGAAACCAAAGCCAAGAAGGTCAGAGCTGGGATTGAAAACTTGGGCCACCAAGAGCCTCCCTAATAGGCCAGGCCACCCAGGGAGTGCCCTCATGTTTCTTTGTTTCCAGCCAACCTGGATCACATTTGGGCCTCCCAGTCGAGATTTTGCAACCCAGGGGGTCACTGTATTGGTATTTGTGGCTCTGTGCCAGACAGTAGCCTGGGGAAGCAGAGATGTGGTTTACTTCTCACAAAGATGAAGGGAGCCAGGAGGAGGTCAGGCAGAGTGTTCAGAGGTTATTAGTTGTTTTGTTTAGTTTAGTTTGTCTTTTGTCTCTTGGCCACTACAAATGCCAAATCTAGGTACATGAACTAGAGCATCACAGGGTGGGTAGGTATGCATGTCCAGTCCTGTGGTGATGAAGTCTTCAGCCCTTCTTCTAGAACCATCTTGCTTACTCTTCTCCCGTAGTCTAGTAAACACTGATTTGACTCAGGCTCTGCCTTAGTCGGCTGTCCACCATATGGTTTCAGGATCGTTTTCTACCTCCCCGATAAACTGTCAACATGACTCTCAATCTTGACCAAGCAGTGAGTTCATTTTCTAAGGACTGTCTGATGCAAGATATATATAAAAAGAAAGAGGATTGTTTAGGTTCATAGTCTCTGAGGCTGGAAAATTCAAGGTCCCATGGCTGTAGCTGGAGATGGCCTCCTGATGCTTTGTGAGTGGTAGAAGCTGAAAGATAGAGAAGGTTTGCATGGGCAAGACAAAGGGGCCTAACCTCTATTGTAGCTAACACACTCCCAGGAGAGATCTGCCTCAGTTACCCAGGGCACAAACAGGAAGGTCTATGAGCCTGGGGAGCCAAGAAAGTGGGCAAGGTTGTGGTAAAGGGTAAATGTGATATTTCTTCAACTTATGACCGAATGTCAGGGATCCGGGCTCCAGTGGTTGGGCAATTGTCTGATATATTTGACTTGTGACTGAGTAATGTTCTTTGCTCTTCCCTGACCACCATGGGCTCCTGTGCATTTGCAGCAATGCTACATGGGGACGGTGGTGGCCAGAGGATGACCAGGCCGCTTGGAGGGGTGTGGTAGGAGCGTCTGATAGCAGCAGGCTGACAGGGACTACTCCTTATCAACTCATTTGAGATCCTCTCAGCCCTTCTCCCAACAAAGCTTCAGCCTTGACTTATAAAAACTTAGACTCTTAGCAGAAAAGAATTTATCTGCCTTTTCACCTTTGCATTCATTACAAAAATGTTAAAAAAAAAAGTCATGCGTGTTGGTACACACCTTTAATTCTAGCACTAAGCAGGCAGAGGTAGGAGGATACCTGTGAGTTTGAGGCCAGCCAGATCTATAGAGCGAGTTCCAGGATAGCCAGGACTACACAGAGAAACCCTGTCTTAAAAAAAAAAGTTGAAAAAATTAGTATAACTATTAAAAGGCTACATTCCTAGGATAATGGAGACTCTAAGTATTCAACAGAGAAAGCTTAACATTGCCAGAATTTACTGTGCCCTCCTGTCAAAACTAGTCCTACTAAGGCCCTTTAAAGGACAAGTCCCTTGCTATAGCCTCCTGTCCACAGACTGAAGAAATATAGAATACCCTGTCGTAGAGTGTAGCATCTGTCTTAGTTCCTTTTCCTGTCACTCTGATAACATCTTCTGACAAAAAGTCAGGTTTGTTCCAGCTCACAGTTCAAGCAAATAGTCTTTGACGGCCGGGAAACCAAGGTGGCAGGGACTTGAAGCAGTTGGTCACATGACATCCATGATCGAGAGCAGAAAACAATGATGTATGCATTCCTTTCTCCAATTATGCAGTCCAGGATCTCAGCCAGGGAATGGGGCCC